>JBAMBL010002187.1:0-11390 GCA_037043405.1 Drosophila subquinaria | reverse complement strand
ATTAGTGGGATTCCGGTAAGCGTTTTAGATTTGGTTTAGATTTCGCAGTCAGCTGTTCCCAGCTGCTGTACACAAAATGTTCAGTGTTCCCAGAGCAAATTAGGGAAATGTGGTCTTACTAATTGATTTCGTGAAATCAGTTCTGAGACTGATTTCGTTTTCATTTTGATGTGGTTTCAAACAGCTGTGTGAAAGTTGGTGTTTGCTTACATTGGAAATCTGCGAATATTCAATAAAAACATATTCGATGAGCAAACTTTCGTTTAATACGTTTATAAATATCCTTTTCTGACTTTCTTTCAGCGTTTTGTGCAATTATGCCCATTTTTGTATACTTTTCAGTTTTTAATTAAGCACAGTACGCTCTAGCCGAAAATATTTTTGCAAGGCCAAAACTTCATATAAAAAAAAGGGTTGCAAACATGCTCGAAATTATTTTGTAAGGCCATTTCTAAACGTATGTACGCTGTACCTAAATATGGGCAGCTCAGAATATTTTCTGAAATTTTACAACACTGTTTGGTCAACAGATGGCAGCTTTATTTTGACCTTTCAAAACATCGATTGAATCGTTGTTTTGACTAGTCGAAATCTATTTATAAGTTTTAGATTTCGTGACGCCTGGGCGAACAACTGATTGACAACTAAAAAGTATACAAAAAAAATGGCACAAAATGGCAGAAAAAGAAATTTATAAACAAACGTTGAAAATGTTTTTATTGAATATTCGCAGATTTCCAATGTAAACAAACACCAACTGTCACACAGCTGTTTGAAACCAAATCAAAATGAAAACGAAATCAGTCTCAGAGCTGATTTCACGAAATCAATTAGTAAGACCACATTTCTCTGATTTGCCCTGAGCACACTAAAAATTTTGTATGGAGCAGCTGTGAACAGCTGACTGCGAAATCTAAACCAAATCTAAAACGTTTACCGGAATCCCACTAATATTTAACTCTTTTCTTAAAAATAAACTAACTTTGAAACTTTCACAGGAGTTTTGTTATATTTTTTCCGATTTTTTATATTTGCCAATTGCAGCGCACTAGATCTAGCGGAAAATAGCTAAATTGGCAACACTGCATATTACATTTATACTGAACAAACTCGCAATATTTATATTTTGCATACATTTTTAATGCGATTTATACAAGTTTTTAGCCTAGTACCGACTTGAGATAAATTTTAAGCGTCGGAAAATGCTCAATATTTAGCTGTCGACGAGCGTAAGGCCAGAGTTGCCAATGCAACACGAAAAAATAACAAAAAGTTGAGTGGTAACTCTATGCGTCAACAGCGGTTTATTTTAAATATGCACATGCAGAGCTAATTTTGATAAAAAGAGGAGATAATAGGTAATGAAAATGTAAATTATAGTTAATATAGGAGAAATATGCGACGGCACAGCGCGTATGAGTGAACCCATCGCCTTAGAACTTTTTACGTGGATTCTCCCCCTATATTAATGAAAAAATACAATATAATCTAATTTATGTCTATAAAAACCATTTTAGCCTTCGTTCTATCTTCTAATCTACCAATATTGTCGTCGTTATTGACCAAATCCAAATAGTCTTCATAGTTTTCACTTGTGTTCTAGACATTTATCTCCATATACCTAGCGAAACTCTAAACAGTTCGATGTTTCGCTGGGCCAGTCAGCTAAATAGATACAGTGCTGGAAAACGCCCGTTCCTTATCTGGCAGCTCCGTTTTTAGTTTCAGTTTAGTTTACGTCCGGACCGACAAGCGGAGATAAATGTCGTCTTCTTCTTATTCACTTTACGACAGCGTTTTTTTATATGGAGTTTGACTTACGCTAGGCCTTTTATCTCACGTCGGTACTAGGCTTTATACAAAAAATTGTTATAATGATGTGAAAATTTTAAGCGTAGTACGCTCTAGCTGAAAACATTTTGGACGCTCGAAATGTTCGATGTTTTGAGGTCAGGCCTTACAGAATTCAGTGTGACAGCAAAATACCAAAAATCACTAAAAAGTTGAGAGATTGTTGGTCCTTTGCTGCTGTGGTCACACTGTTGCGTCAGCTGTTCACAACAAACAAGTAAATACAATTTCAAATAATCAAAGTGACAAAATGGACCAAATGGACTGGATCAGTGAAGTAGCAGCGACCAATACCATAATTTTCGGATTAACGGCCTCTGCAATACTTTCCCATGCACTTTTGATAAAAGTCGCATCAAAATGCTTTTTATCGGTTAAATCCCATATGATTGGCCTCTCTCTCACCTCTTCAATTAGCCTTATTCGTTCTTCATTTTCGAAGACATCAATTCGGCTCTTATTTTGATGCTTATTTTTTCCCGCCATTGTTGTTCATATATTTCGACTAGTCAAAACAACGATTCAATCGATGTTTTGAAAGGTCAAAATAAAGCTGCCATCTGTGGACCAAACGGTGCTGTAAAACGCCAGAAAATATTCTGAGCTGCCCATATTTAGGTACAGCGTACATACGTTTAGAAATGGCCTTACAAAATAATTTCGAGCATGTGTGCAGCCCTTTTTTTTATATGAAGTTTTGGCCTTGCAAAAATATTTTCGGCTAGAGCGTACTATGCTTTAAAAGCAAATCATTGTGCCTTGGCATTGAAAATCAACAATTGCCTGTTGATAGAAAAAATATCGATAGGTGCACACATTGGTCACACTGTGTATATAGATTTTTTCTGCGTAATTTTTGTTTGTGATAGTCATTTTTGATAGAGAAAACAAAGGCGAGTCACGTTCAAACGCATCAAAACGGAATAAATGCAGCTAGAAAAGCAACGTTCAAAATATGAGTCGAAAGGGAACAAAAGATCAAAATGATATATCGCTAATCATTGGAACTCTACCGAAACGGCTACAAAAGAAATTCGCTGCCAGCTGTAGTCAACACAGCCACGCAGCAGAGGATGTTGAAAACGCGGAACCAACGTCAGCGCCAGCAGCGGCAGCAGAAGCAGCAGCAGCTACTACAAGGCCAGGTGAGATACACAAATCAACACACATGACTCACAAACTACGCGCTTAACCAATTATCAGCGTGTTTTGCATGAGCTGTGAGCGCGCTTTGCAACTTTGTATACCCTTTAGTCTTTGAGTACAAGGGTATGTTGTATTTCCTGCAATGTATGGAACAGGAAGAAGAAGACGTGGTACAGTCTATAATCAATTCTATTTGGCACTCAGACTTCTATAACCGCCACTTAGATCACAATTCAATATACACTATAAGAGAGACACTTCCATTTTATTACTGTCGTTGCAATTCCTTAAAAACATTCAAATATACATATATATACTTAATTAATTTGTTTGCATATGATTTCAGTCACGATTTTAAGCAAGCCAAAGGGAAATGCTGCGAATACGGTGAAAGTTAATGTGCCCGTTTTGGATGCCAGCGGGTGCGGCAGTTTGGAGAACAGATCAAAGGATGTGGGGATACCAGGCATATTGCGAGTTAATGCGAGTCCAGCAGCTAGGGCAGATGAACGACACGGCGATAAGGCGAGATCTGGGAATGGAGCTCGCCGACGAGGCCGATCGCATCCCATAAGGATGCAGGAGCAGACACCGCTGTCACCATTGTCGCGAGTTCGTCTGACCACCGAGCATCCGGTGTGGTTTGAGCAGCTGTTGAATATGCCTAATGCCAAGATCATTATACAGTTGTACGATCAGCTGATGGTGCTGCAGCAACGTAATCTTATACTTAACGTAAGTTGATGTAAATATCAATGGATGACTCATCAAGTGCTGATTCATGAATTTCATTTCTAGAACTGGAAGAACTTTTGCAGCTTGCATAGACAATTGCAGGAAGCATTTTGTGGCTTGCTGCTGGAGCAGTTGAAGTTTGTGTGCGAGCACAAAGTGGATGCATTCTTTTGGAAGTTGCTCTTCTACAAAATGCGCGATTATCTGAAGCGTCAGCACACGGATGTTGCCCACAATCACACGTTGCTGCTCATCGAGCAGTCCGTAAAGTTCTATCGGGGACTCTACGAGAAACTCATGACCAAATACATCTCGTCGCGTTGTGAGAGCGCCGTCAAAGTGGTGGCTCAACGTTTGCTCATCTGCCTGGGCGACTTGTCCCGCTATCGTGCCAACCATCTGCAACTAACGGACTTTGCCGAGGCCTGCAAATACTATCAACGTGCCCAGGAGCTTGTGCCGGGCAATGGAGCGCCCTACAATCAACTGGCTATTATTTCCATTTACAATGTAAGCTGCTCTTAAAGTGCTTCAACTATTTATTGCTCACTAATCTCCTTGCTTACGCTTACAGCACAAACGCTTCGATGCTGTGTATTATTATATGCGCAGCTTGTTGACTTCCAATGCTATTCAGTCAGCCAAGGAAAGCCTTCTGGATTTGTTTGATGACATTCGCCGCAAGTACGAGGAAACCGAAATGAAGCAATCACCTATGCACTGCATCGCTGGCAAGTCCAAGAAATCAAAGCAAATGCGTCGGGAAGTCTGGATTTATCCCGATGGCATGAGACGCTTACATCGCACGGATGTCAAAGGGAAGCTCAAGAGCAAGGCCAACATCGCCGAAGTGAATCGCTATGATGAACTGGCTCCAGAAGAACTGTTACCACGAGTTGTGTCATTGTACCTGTATCTAGTGGGAAAACTATTTACAGCCACTGAGTAAGTTCCCCAAGAGCTGTCGAAAATCTCCACTTTACTTACAATTCCATGTCATCCCCAGCGTCGAGTGCATGTATCAGTTGCTGGGAAAGCTGCAGATTCAACTGGGTGCGACTCTGAAGCACGACAATCTCTTGTCGCGTACCAAATTGATGAAAATGGTTGCGCTCAATGTCTTTGTGTTGGAGCATAACAAGCTGAAGGGTGAGTTGAGCACTTGATAAGTGTAATCAGACGATTATTTAACTGTTTGCTTGTGTATACTTTACAGTCGAACGTCGGGAGATGCGTTATCATAGCTTCAATTTCGCCAATTCATTGTTTGGTCTAATGCTGAGCCAGGCAAATCAGCTGCTGTCGAATCTCGCGGATGATTCAACCGATTTGCAGTGCTTCGCCGATGCAGAGTATGTTGTATATTTACCCTTCTAAATATATTCTGAGTGCTAAACGTTGTTCCATTCTAGATACTCGCGTGTTAACACGTATCTGCAGTATGTAAAGATTTATGCTCAATGGCTGACCATCAATGTGGAACTTTGGGAGCCAGTGCGCACGGAGGAGTAAGTCTAAAGCAGAATAACTTTTCTTTGTTTGTTGTATTAATCTGATTTTTCCTTTATTTAGTCACTCAACCATCGACTGTTGGGCAGAGCTGCAGACCCTTTTTGAACATATTGAAGGCATATTGAGTAAACTCGATATCGCAACAGATCACAGACAAATCAATGTGCTTCTCGATGAGGACCTTGTACTGAGCGGATTTGAGCCATTGGGTCGTGATGTGGTCAAAAGGGAGTGTTACCAACGTGGCTCTGAGCGTGAACAGTTCATAGAGCGCATCCAAAAAATATTGCAATTTCAGGAGTTCTATATCCAACACCAGGACTCATTGCAGCTGCCATTGAACGCGAGCTTCACCATTGAGGACCTGAATGCAGCGATGCAGGTGGCACTTAACGACTTTGATGTGGGCAGCTGCATTACTTCCACATCCGAAGAGAGCTGCACATTACAGCCAAAAGTGGAGGAAGATGAGACGATTTCATTCTCGAACGTTTGTGATGATGTGACGCAACTGTGCAAGCTGAAGAAACAACTGGAGGAAAAGGCAAAGGTTAAGCAGATTTGCAACAGCAAGTTAGAGGAAATACTGAAGCTGGTCGACTCCAAATTGTATATTGAGGTGCGTCCACGATATCTATTGCCAGACACCAACTGTTTCATCGATTGCCTGGAGGACATTGAGAAGTTGTCTATGGAATTCAAGCGGTATACGGTTATTATACCACTAACGGTGGTAAAGGAACTGGACGGCTTATCTAAAGGCGTCAAGCTGGAGTCGTATCGCAGCTCGAAGCAGAATCAGCGCATTCATCATTTCGACGAAGTTTCATCGCGTGCCAAGAAATCACTTGAATTTATTAGATCGGCTAAAAACAATGTGAAGTAAGTTTAAACAACTTAATTGACTATGAGTTGTAAATGTAACTTATGATTTCTTTTGTTTGTTATTTCAGATGTGCAACCACAAAGGGCTCCATTATCAATGCTTCAATGTTTGCCCTCGTTGAGGAGACGTATGCTTCCAATGATGATAAGATTCTGGCCACAGCCGTTGCTGTCTCCAAAAATGTCAGCTCTGAGCAGTGCAGAGGTAAGGCTTTGTTAATAATACATTTATCAATTTAATAATTAAACTATACAATTTCGCAGATGGAAAATGTTTCATTCAAACGGAACTTGTGCTTATAACCACCGATCGGAATCTGCGGGTTAAAGCCCTTGCGCGTAATCTGGCCGTAAGCGCTTTGGATGAGTTTCTGCAATGGGCCAAGGACTGTCGCGGATCAACTTGAACTCGGAACAATGATGGCGAAATTGCGATGCGGACAATTGTACCAGGTTCATTCACCTGCCCAAGCCCAAGGCTGTGAGGAGCGGCGAAGCTTGTGCTTTCCATATTAACATCATTAAACGTATTTGACTATGTTTGTTGTGGTCAACAGACTCCGGCACACGATTAAATAAGACGTAGCTCTGTCATTCAATTCAGAGCAATGTTAGGCGCTACTGTTGCTCGCGACTTGAGGTCGAATCGATTCAAATGATGATCCAGAGGAGTATTTGGCCAACAGACATACATATCAATATTTGCTTCCTAATTTCTTCTTTTATGCATTTTGTGAATTACGTTAAAAATATGATTGCCTATTAAAATTTGTTGTTTATCTATGGGCTATAAATGGGAATTTTTGCTGTTAAGGCCAATATTAATTATTTTATTATTTTGTGTATTCTTTTTAAATGAACATTTTTCAGTAGTTAGAAAGATGTAGAAACGAATACATTAATTTTTGTGAAAAGGACGTAATTCATTCTTAAATTTATTATTTACCCCAAATAGCTGAAAGCAATCCCTCTGGCCAATCCACATAATTTCTTTACACTTTGTTGCGTTAAACTTAGTTTATTGAAAACTAATTAAAATGTGTACAATTAATTATATTTTTGTTGCTTTGCATTTTGTACCTAAAATATACTCTCTTTGATGTAGAAATATAAAAACTATGTGTTATAGGCAAAATCTAACAATCACATTCGATTTAAATCTAACTTTATAAGCGAACAAACAAAACAAATTGTAGATGATATAGACTATATATATAGAAACAACAACAACAATAGCAGCACAGCGATTACAGTTTCTGTAGCATTTTATGCTAAATTCTTCCAAATCGTTTCAGTGATTTTTCAAATCAAATATTTCACGTAGCAACGGTTCCACCTGGGAAGGATTCACATTTAGATATACATTGATCATGAATTTGTTCAGACGCTCCACATCCGAAATCTTTTGGATCAAACGAATAAACGCGTTCTTGGCTTCACAGCCCGGATAAACGCTTTCTAGATATCTTCGCAGAAGATAATAATAGGAATTCTGTAAGAAAAGATACAAGTATTACATTTCTTCTTACTTTTTAAGTACTTTTTTATATTTTTACCTGGTCCAATCTAATGGCATCCTTGTGTATGACACGCGATCGCGCCGGTGTGAATAAAACAATGGCACACATTATTAGAATAATATTCTCATCCATTCGCCACTTCTCATCGAAGGTTGTGATGAATTTCTGATGCTCCTCGTAGACATTTCCTTTGGCAAACTTTAGCAGATCGGTGCGTATATTCTTCATATTCTCTTTGGTTCCTTGTGGCACCTGAAACAAGTTGAAATTGCATTCATTCTGAAATAGATCAAGTATAAATTTGGCTAACCTTCCAAGCACCACGAGTGGTGTCGTATATCATCACTGAGCGCATTATCATCATTTCGGTGCAGCCGCCTTTGAGCAATGCCACCTGATCCTCTTGGCACATGTCACGGAATGCACTGATCTTCTTGGCCATCTTAATAAGACGCTTGATTGCCACCGCTGTCAGATTGATGAGTTGCAAGAGCTTTGGACTCTGTCGTGCATCGTCAGGCTGTGAATTGACCCAAAGGTGATAACATTAATTATCACATCAAAAGTGTTAGACTACTATATAGTGTATGATTCAGTAATGAGGAACAGTGCTTATCATAGCATTTTGTACACCTGCGAGTTCCATATTTCTCAAAAAAAAAACTGTATCAGTTTTCCTAATTAACAATACGAAATGTGCTAATTGAGTCAGTGGCCATAAAGGCTGTCGGGCCAAAAACCAAAACAAATTCATCGCTGCTCCACATCCGAACACTGGGGGTGACTTATGTGCGCCTGCTATTGTTGGTGATAGCGTCGCTGTGCTGCTGATAATAAAGCAACGGAGGGGAGATTTGGGCAGACTGATAAAGCCATCATCCATGTTGGATTCAATTGTTTTTTGATAAATATGCTCGGGCTATCCATTAGTTTAGCAACAGGTGTGTGCATTTCCATTCCATTGCGACACTATTTAATGCTTTTTGTTTACATTGGGGAGGGTGCGTGTGCTGGGCACACAGAAACTCGGCGATGCACTGACTCATACACCAGGTGTTAACTGAACTGTCTATCGGAATTGAACAGCCCGCGATTAGATAAGCGCGCGAGCAGGTGTATATAAGTGTGAGAGTGTGAGAATTTGGATTTGGTGGAATGAAAGAAAGGAATGGAAAGGAACGGAAATTGGTGGTCACCTTAATGCGTTCATCATTCATGATCAAGGCACTGAGATCTTCGTCCACTGGATCGTAGAGAGCCTCACTGGCCAGACGCAGTTCCTGCAGTTTCATCTGCTCCGCCTCGTTCAGGTCCCGCTCCATAAAAATGCCCGATGGGGCACAGATGGGCTGTTGGTGCTGCAGATGTTGCTGCTCGCTGGACGCCTTGCAGCCGCCGTACGTCCTGTTGTGGCTCATGTAGGATGAGGACATGCCGCCAGCAGCATGATAAAGTTCATCTTTTATGTGGGAGCCGGGTGTCTGTAAAGTGTTGAACGCCTGATACTCCAGGCGTATGACCTCAGAGAGCACAGATTCAATCGAATTAATGCCGAGGCTTTCATCGACGCTGAGCTCATCATTGTATGTGGATGGCATAAAAGATTTCGTGTCCAAATCTGGTGAATGGGCCATGTAGTGATGGTTGCCCGATGTGCTGGGCAGCTCATCCGGCTTGTGATTCGCATTGGGTGATTGGTAGTGCAAGTCAATTGGAACACTGTTCGCTGGACTTGCTATACTACTCAGAGGTGAGGTGTCTACGGTATTGACGCTCCCTGCGGGACTGCCGTTCAGCATTGTATGTATGACAGTATCCACACGGACATTCTGGGCCTGCTTGTTGTATTGCTGACCCGGTTCGGACTCCTCAACATCGTCCTCAACCACTGGCAACTGTTTGCGTCCCTCTGAGGTTGTGTTTGTGCCATTGAAGATGCGGTTTAGCATTTTGAGAGCCTCGGCAGGTGTGTTCATAAATTTGTTCATTATGTCAATTGCATTCTCCGGTGATCTCATCAGGTTCTGCATGAACTCGACCACATCTTTGGGTGATTCAACAATCTTGGAGATGATCTCAAGGCCATCCGTGGGTGAGCTCATGAACTTTGTGAATACTGTTAAAGCGTTGAACGGCGAGTTCATGATTTTACTTATAATCTTGAGCCCGTCACCTGCACAAATGTGTACATAATTAACATTATAGATTGAGATGCGATTAGAACTGTATTTACCTGGGTAATTAATCAAATGCGACACTAGCTTTAAGGCATCTTTTTGTGATCCAATTATCTTCTCCATTGCCGAGATAGCCTCCTTTTGTGTCCTCATCACCCGATTGATGGCCTGCGAAGCACGATCGGGATCGGCGACAATCTCATCCACAATCTGCTCGGCTGTCATCAGGAGAGGATTAACGAGGGTCAATCGATCAGTCGTCGGTGGTTTGCTTGGGGTTGAACTTGTTGGTCCTGTTGTCATGCCATTGCCATTGGCGCCACTGTCGGGTGATCCACAGCTGTGGGAGTCTTGCGAGCCGCCGGACATGTCCAGGTTACAGCTGCTGTCGGCCACAGCACCAGCTACTTTGCCATCATCCCCATCCGCGTCCGCATCGGAGCCACCGTGCTCCATCATGCGGCGCTTGGCGCGATTGTTTTCGATTTTGCGACGCTTAATGAGCTTGTCCTCCTCGGACATGATATTCTCGCTCTTCATGCCAATGTCCAGGCATTTTTTCAGACGGCACTTTTGGCAAAAACGGCGGGTGACCACGGTAATCTCACAGTTCTGGTTAAACGGGCAAGTGAACTGCTTCTTGGCCAAGGCGTTGCGCCTGAAGAACGCCTTGCAGCTCTCGCAAGTAACAGCATTGAAATTATATCCCAAGGCCTTGTCGCCGCAGACAGCACAATTCTTAGGGGGTGACATATTTGCCTTGCCTAGCCCTGCCTCTGCCTCTACCTCTCTTCCTCTGTCTCCCACAGCTTTCAATTAGAATTGTGATTGATTTTTTAATTGCTCTGCTTTGTTGTGGACTGGCCGCGAAAATAATTGTGCCCCGCTTATTCAATACGATTTCTTTAGCACTTAGGGCTGCTCGCGATCTTCCAACATTTTTTGTTGAGCGCGTCCTTTTTAATTGCACTTTATGCCCTTCGACATTAACACGTATAAAGCACTAAGTTTCGTTATCACCACATATTTTAATTAATGGAGCCCTCTTTCTGTGTTGTGCTCTTCACTCACACCGTGTTTGCGGATATTGCCATTCTCCCGTTTCGTAAACACCAGTGTTGTCAGATTAGCTTATTTCAGGCTAGATCTAGATCATATGAAAATGGAATAGCTTATAAAATTTGTAGTTAGCGTATAGCCATAGTCTATCATATTTTAAAGTCGTGGTCAAATGCGGAAATGGAACACGTTTTCAGTCAAATGAATATTGTAAAAACAAAATTGCGCAACAAAATGCTCTTCAAAATCATTATATGTTGTCTTATGAATATATCTAATTTTATTCACAGATATGGATTGCGACCCAAAACTGTGTTAGTCTTATTAAAAAAAAGATGATTTGTTAACTTATTTAATTTAAATAAAAACCTAATATTTGGAATGGTTTCTTTCATTTGGATATAGCTTGTTTCTCAGCAAATTTTTTTTACACTTAGCTTATTTTAGCTTAATTTTACTCAGATCTAGCTGTCGCGGCACTCAACACCTGGCAGCTCTGGTAAGC
>JBAMBL010002185.1:0-10396 GCA_037043405.1 Drosophila subquinaria | reverse complement strand
ACTGGTAGGCCGGTAAAAAAAAACCGATATTTTGACGTCGAAGTGTCAAACTGTGAAACTGTTTGTAAATAAAGGCGAAAAAATAAAAAAATCACAATATGTATCCAGAAGTTATTGCCGCAGTTACAATTATGTTTATGCGAGTAAACCAAGGCATAAACCACGCATTGGCGGCTTGCGAGGGATTCAAGGTGATGATTAATTCGTTAAATCATGCATTAGAGCAGACGTCGAAATCAGTTTGGGCGCACGTACATAAGTGAAAAGTGCATTTGTAGACAAGAACGTAAATTTTCCACACTTTTTATAGAGAGGCGTGCCCAACATATCCAATGTTGTATTTAAGTAAATCAGTTTTTAGGATGGAGCGCGCCGCTTTTGATATGTTGGTACAAGCACTTCCAGAAATAGCCAAGAAGGACACCAACTTTAGGAATTGCATCCCATTAAACAAGCGAGTTGCAATCGCTGTATTTGCACGAGTTTGCGGGTGTTAACGAACTGGATTTCGAGTTCGAGGTTATATGGGCTAACGAAAAATCCAGAGCTGAAGGAATGCGATCTGCTTTGGCAACTATTTTTGTGTTCAAGAACTTCAATAAAACATTTTGATAATTAATTTATTTTGTTTTTAAACTTTTTTATTCGTGGACTAAGCGACTAAAAATGTATACCATGCTGTCCATGGCTGTAGCAGACCTATCTGCAGCTTCGGCCAACTTCGCGATTGCCTCTGCTGCTGTGCTGCTTATTTCTTTCATCGATGTGCTTCCTTGTGTTATATTTTTCCTCTATATCAAATAGAAATTATTATTTTGATTTGAATTTACAGTTTTTTGTGGTGGCAAATCGATTAAATATCAATTTTGACCAGAGCTGCCACCTTGTTTTTGTCCAAAATAGGTCGGTAATGACGCCGGTATCAATACCGGCACGCCGTAGAGCCTTTATATTTGAGCCTAACTGTCAAATTTTGTATGGTAAAGGCCTACTTACGGACCTTATACCGGCATTTTTTCGTTACGGCCTCATACGGGTCTCAGTGTAAATTGCCTATTAAAACTCGAGATTTAAAATATTGAATTTTTGGTAAAACACAAAGGAGGACTCTAAAATATGTAATAAATTTATTTGCTTCAATTTTGTCACGTCAAGTAAGGCGGGCTCTCAAAAGCTCCGCAGTTTAAATAACTTTCTTGATAAATGTTATCATTGTGCTATCAATTAGACCAACCGTAATAAATAATATTAGATTTATTTGCTTAATTTGGTCACGTCAAGTAATTGATATATGTATCTAAGCTTTCTTTGGAGGAGTTGCTGCGGGTGGTTTTGCTGCGGGTGGTGCAGCGGCAGGTGGTGCAGCGGCAGGCGGTACAGCGGCAGGTGGTGCTGCGGCAGGTGGTGCTGCGGCAGGTGGTGCGGCGGCAGGCGGTGCGGTGGCAGGTGATGCGGCGGCAGGTGGTGCGGCAGCTCCCTCCTTGGGCTTAGCTTTGCCATCCTTAGCCGCTTCTTTGGCCTGTTTCTCGTCATTCGCCTTCTTGGCGGCCGCCTGGGCGGCCAACAGAGCCGCATCCCCAACGGGCACATCTTTCATCTCGCTGGCTGGCGTTGCCCTCGGTTTGCCAAAGCAAACTTCGGAAATCTGCTTGTGCGCTAAATTATAACCGGAAACATTGCGTATTTTGGGCTCAAGATTTTTCGCATAAACATCGCCGGCAAGTTCATCCAGACCGACCTCGCGATCGGCCAGGACCTTTTTGGAATCATTCTCCATGTCCTTTCGAACTGCAGCGTCGATCTTTTTCAATTCCTCCTCATCGGTTAGACAGAGCGACAAGATCTGTTTACGGAAACTGTCAATGGGATCGTGTTCCTTTCGCATCCGTTGAACCTCTTTTCGTGATCGGTACGATATGCCAGGATCAGACATGGAGTGTCCCTCATAGCGATACGTGTTCATCTCCAGCACTATCGGTCCATGGGTAAGAGCATGCTCAACGGCAAACTGTGTGGCACTACGGACGGCCAACACCTGATTACCATCGACCCACAGACCGGGCATATACTGTCCACGCATATAGAAATCGGTGAGGGCCGCGTGCCGTGAGATATGGGTGCCCATGCCATAATGATTGTTCTCGCAAACGAATATACAGGGCAGGCACAATAGCTTGGCAATGTTGTAGGCCTCAAAGACCTGGCCCTGATTGGCAGCCCCATCGCCATACAATGCCACACAGACGCCGCCATCGTTCTTATAGCTATGCGCCAATGCAATTCCGGCGCCAAGTGGAACCTGGGCACCGACAATGCCGTTGCCACCGTAAAAGTTGTCAGCATATGTATGCATGGATCCACCTTTGCCCCGACTGCAACCGCTTTTCACTCCGACCAATTCACCAAGCATGCCAATCGCTGAGACACCCAACAAATACGTCCAGGCATGGGCACGATAAGCTGTGATAACGCTGTCCTTTTTCCGCAGACTGGCGCACATGCCAACGGCGACGGCCTCTTGGCCAATATACAGGTGGCAAAAGCCACGGATTTGCTTCGACTTGTACATTTGGCCCGATACGGCCTCCAGGCGACGCACCTCCACCATTTGACGGTACATCTTGAGAGCATCCTCGCGCGACAATTCAACATCCATGGGCGGACCCTTCTCCAGTTCATAGCACTTGAATGTCTGTCCAAAAATCAATAGTTTCATTAGTCTCCATTTAAATTCATATAATCGCTCATTTATTTAAAGACTGTGAAAGTTCTTAAACTTAAAAATTCGAGTAAAGCAAATAAAATCAAAAACTCGAAAATTCAGTTTTTGAATCATGCAAATCTTTAAGTCAGCGGTGGGCGCAAAATTTGACCTCGGGAGCTCTACAACAACAACCACAACAACAACTACAATGAAAACTACAACAAGAACCCTTTTCGTTTCTACCTACTTTCACGACCTACTCAAATGTGTGAGCAAAAAATACACTAAACAAAATTATTGAGTAGGCAATAATACAAAATACAATTATAAGAAAAAAAACCAACTAGTAAAAATTACACTTTCTCAATACCTAATATATTTTTTCATTCAGTGTACAAAAAGAAGCGTCGAATGCCTCGACTCGAGCTGCCTGTGTGCGTTGTTGTTGCTAATGCCTCGACTCGAGCTGCCTGTGTGCATTGTTGTTGCTAGCTTGCTCGCGAGTTGAGCGTGTCTAATTGCTTTTATGACGGGCTGCCTGTGTGCGACTTCACGGCGCCGAAAAAAGTTAGGAGCTGCCGCATAGCTCCCAGAGCCTATACTGCCCGCGCCTGCTTTAAGTGAATAAACGATATTTAAATATGCAAAAAATTAAAATAAAAATAAAAAATAAAAATTTTTCAAAAATATTTTTGCTATTTTTTACAATTTTTTGAAAATTCTAAAAATGACCATTTTAACCCATTTTTCCTCATTTTCATGTAAAAAGTGCCTTTCTTGCAGTTTTAAAAAAATTATAAAAAATACTAGCAAAAATATTTTTGAAAAATTTTTTTTGCAGTTACTCTTAGAATTGTTCCAAGAATTTTTTTGCATCAAAATATTTTTTATGAAAAATCGAGGAAAAAAGATGAAAAAGTAGACTTTTGCAAAAATTCAAAATATTCCATGGGTACTCAATGGGTTAAGGAAATTTTTGCATCATTCGAACAAAAATTAAATGACCTTTCCAAATATATATAATAAGCTATTATTTTCTTATTTAAAGTAAAAATATTACATTTTTAAGGGTTTGCAAACAATTACTTGACAAACTGTATATGCATCTATATGGATTCTACTTACATTCTCTAGCGTTAATGTTGAGCAATCGGAATTAAGGCGCCTTGGGACTCGCCAAATTGGTTTTCTCACACACTGGCCATGCACTAAGCTTTGTAGATATCTTAATCTCATCATGGTTTGGCGACCTTGCACCGTTCCTTTTACCGTCATCATCATGTCGCTAGTTTAATTTATAATAAATTTAACTGTGCTCTTATTTGCAGTTGCTCGGATCTTAATCGCTCAATATTTAGAACAGCTAAAAATTTATTATTATTATAAATGCATAAGAAATAATAAATTTAACTTTAATTTGTGTTTCTTATAAAAACCGCATGGAGACAAATAAAACAGAAATTCTAAATATGTAAAAAATAAACGTATACCGAAAAAGAACTCGAAATTGTTATGATTTGACGAGTAATCCTTCAATGCAATCTGAGTTTTAACAAATTATTCTAAATTGAAAAATTATTATTAGTAGCTGTTTCCTAGATTATATAAAATTTTATAAAATATCTTTATATTATTCCTATAGAGATCTGTGAGTATTTAGTGGTTGTAACTCATTAAAACTAGGTAAATTTCTATATGGATATGGGTAATTCCACACAAGGTTCACCTAGCTCAAAAACGTAAAATTGATCAAAAACTCACATCTTGTGCAATTTTCTTCCAAAAATGTATTCAAGCTATTTATTTAAGCAACATACGCTAAAAGAAATTCAATAGGATAAACATATAAATTCTACATTGGAATAAATTCACTTTTTCTAAATTTTTGCCCGTTTTCTTTTTTGTCGCGTTCGCGATGCATTGTTTTCTATAAATAATTTGAAAACGACAAGTCCTCAAATCTTGTCTTTTATTATAAAAGCAGTGTTGATAAAATGCAATAATCACGTAAAAAAAACACATTTTTGAAAATGTAAATTTTTACAATTTTTTTTTTTCATTTAAAGACGTACGAATGTCACGTTCTCGTTCCTGGAAATACCCATATCTTTTTTGTCTTTTCGTAACTGATATTGTTCTCTATGTTCCATCAAACTAATCTTAGTTGTTGACTCATCAGATCTATACTTTACATCAGCGGTGGGCACGCATGGGCCCGGGAGCTAGCGGCTGCTCTCGAATTCAGATTTCGTGCCCACCGCTGCTTTACATTACAGCTCACTTTTCATTTTTATTTTCTGAAGATCTAATAAGAGTTGAGCCGTGTTTTGACAACATACATTGATTAAAATAATATAAAAAGACTTGATCATGTAATGTATGTAGTTTTATATTTCAACAATTTACACCTCGCTTTAAACCATATTGAACACGTTTATATAATATCCGTTGCTGTTGCCACTGGCCCATTTTGAGTGTTTCCTGTTTTTCTTCTTTTTTTTTGGGTATGGGAGGAAGAGTATGCATAATTCGTGGTTAGCTACGTTTTGTGTCTTTTAGCGTGTGCCTCTGTGTGGGTGTGAGTCTGTCTAGGTTTAGTTTACACATTTGATGTCTACACAAATCAAAACGATAGTCAATTTCACGATAAAATTGTATATCGAGTTAACTGTAATTCACAATAAATCGAATGGCATAAACTCTCATAAAAACAAAGTACGTGATTAATTTTTTTCAATAGAGAACAAAAATTTTCTAACATCCACTTTGGGCTTAAGGTCTAGAGATTTCGTTTGTTGTGTATGTGCGTGTGTAACTGTCTGAGTGTGTGTGTGTGTGTGTGTAAGTGTATGCCATATAATCGATTCGTTGCATAAATCATTCTTTAATGATTGACACCCTTTCGCTCCTGGACATGATCAATGTCATAGGCAATTGTGCCGCGAATTTTACGTTCCAAGTTGTTGGATGAGACATCGGTCCACAAGTGGCTAACAGGCAGCTCAGTATCGGCCTTGGCTAATGCGGTGGCCTCGTCGACTTCCTTGCGCACCTTCATGTCGATAGCCTGGCGAGAATAGGAATAAGAAAGAACATATGACATGAGAGTTCTGTGCTAATTCATGGTATATTCTTGCTTACCTTAACTTCATCGGTGGTGAAGAGTCCCAGCTCAATGCACAGCTCTTTGAAGGATGTGATGGGATCACGTTTTTGGCGCACTTCCTGGATCTCCTCACGCGTACGGTATGAGGTGCCCGGATCGGACATGGAATGACCCGAATATCTGTACGTATTCGTTTCCATCACCAGCGGCCCATGTGTGTTCACATAGTTAATCGCAAACTCCGTCGCACTGCGCACGGCCAGCACGTCCATGCCATCGACCCAAATGCCGGGCAGAGCATCGCCACGTGTGTAGTAGTCCGTGTTGCAGGACGCACGCTCTGAACTGGTGCCCATGCCTGTAAAACGGAAAAAGAACAACAATTTAGATTTAAGTCTTAAACAATCCAAGAAAAGTTCTTGATGCCCTTGCAGAGTTCATTATTCATTCAAGGACTGATCGTTAAGCAATGATAGCGAAAAAATGTATAGCTTGAAAGGTTTTTAAATTTAATTTAAATCTATTCCAATTTTCATAAACCTATTCATTTTTACTTGTAAAATTTAATTCAAATTGTTACGTCGACAATTCATGATAAATTAGAACTCAATTTTGCTTATATCCACAATTTGTGAGATTAACTCAGATACTAAAAAAAACCATCTATAGTAATTTGTCAAGCTAAAGGCTGACTTTCCATTTTATATAATTTAAAAAAAAAAGTTGCAAAAGAACACCAAATACACAATATATTAGATCAGTTAATATATCTATAAAATTAAACACGCTTTTGAGCAAAAGTAAAATTTTCAAATTTGTAGCTATCATAACTGAGAACATAGTTTGCATAGAAACAGACGGAAAAATTTTTCCAATCAAGAATATATAATTAAAGGGGCCTGCCACGCCTTCTTTAATATGTTGTACTTACAGTAGTGGACAAAGAAAACCAGACACCATAAAAGAGCGGTTTTTGAAGTTTTATTAAAGTGTTTATTTACTCGACCATAGGAAAAATAATTTTCAAAAATCTCTTTGCTAGTTTTTTTATAGTTTTTTTAAAACTGCAAATAAGCTATTTTTCTTAATTTTTATGCAAAAAGTGGCATTTTTGTAGTTTTCAAAAAATTATAAAAAATACTACTGAAGAGATTTTTGAAACATTTTTCTTTGTTTGAAGAAACTTTTTGCATCAAAACATTTTTTGTTTGAGCCCGAGAAAAGTTTAAAAAGTTGACTTTTACAAAAACTCGAAATTTTCAATATGTTCTAAATGGGTGAAGGAAAGTTTTGTATCATTAAAACGGTTCCTAGACCTCGTTCGTTTTTTCTATGGTCTACTAAATAAACACTTTAATAAAACTCCAAAAACCGCTTTTTTATGGTGTCCAGTTTTTTCCGCTACTGTGCTTGCACAAAATTATATTATTCCTGCAAGACAATAAAAAATCTACAGCCTAATTTTAAGTGAAACTAAGTGTTGTATGCAAAATTGGAATAACGTTTCAATATAAAATAAAATAGAAAACTAAAAATGAAATTGAACTTTTTAAGAAAGATACCCTAGCAAAAACTGCCAGCAGAGCTATTAAATTGATATGGCCATTAACGTTAACGTACCGTAATTGTTGTTTTCGCAGACAAAGATGACGGGCAGCTTCCACAGATAGGCCATGTTGTAGGCCTCGAATACCTGGCCCTGATTGGCAGCACCGTCACCGTAGAGCGCCAGGCACATGCCGCCGTTGCCCTTGTACTTGCAGGCGAGTCCGACGCCTGTGCCAAGTGGCACTTGGGCACCAACGATGCCATTGCCGCCAAAGAAATTTGGTGCATACATGTGCATGGAGCCGCCCTTGCCGCGTGCACAACCGCTCTGGAGGCCTGTTAGCTCGGCCAACACGCCCAGTGGAGAGACACCCATCAGATAGGTCCAGCCATGAACACGATATGCCGATATAATGTTATCAACATCGCGCATTGCCGCCTTCATGCCAACGGCGCAGGCCTCCTGCCCCGAATACAGATGACAGAAGCCACGAATGATCTTCTCCTTGTAGAGATTACCAGCAGATGTCTCAATGCGACGTATCGTCTGCATTTGTGTGTAGTATTTGAGCGCATCCTCCTTGGTCAGCTTCACTGTCGTTTCCGGTCCCTCGTCCAGACGATGTAATTTAAAGGGCTGCACAAAACAGACAGAGAAAGCATCAGATAATTGCTTGTGAATGGTGGAGTAAAAATGAGCCAGAGAGAGAGAGAGAGAGAGAGAGAGAGCGACAGAAACTTGCATTTACCATGGCCACATTTGGTACATAGTATATGTGTACCAAAACTGGACTATTTATTATTCGTGGGTACATTTTATGCTGTCTTATTTAATTAAAAAAAAAATAAAAATTTAAACATAACAATAACAAAATATCAGAGATCGCAAACAAGACTTATGTCGAAAACAATCGAAACAGTTCAAAATTATTCGTTTTAAATATTTTTTAACTTGTTTGTTAAATTTGAAAAATACATATAAAATTATTATAAAATGCAGATTATTTTTGCATCTTGCTTTTATTTGTTTTTTTTTTTTTTTTTTTTGATGTTGGGATAACCGAATTTAACCCTTAAGCATAGTATCCAGTTGTTGAAAAACCAGTTTGAAAGGTATCAACTCCATATAAAAAAAGGGTTGCAAACTGGCTCGAAATTATTTTGTAAGGCTATTTCTAAACCCTTGTATCCAGTACCTAAATTTGGGCAGCTCAGAAAATTTTTGGGTGTTTTACAACACTCTTTAATGACAGCTGGCAGCTTTTTTTTTTACCTTTCAAAACATCGATTCGTTCAGTCGAAATCATTTTGAGCAGCAATGGAGCCAAATAAGCAACAAAATAAGAGCCGCATTGAGCTCTTTGACAATGAAGAACGAAATAAATTAATAGAAGAGGTGCAACACAGACCGATCCTGTGGGATCTAACCTCTTTTAGGACAATATAAGTGGTCATTAATCTCATAATTAGGGTATTAGTTGCTACCAATTGTCTTATGACCGTATTGTCCATTTTTATTCTTCAATTATTTTCAATTTAATTTAATTGATTTATTTTGTTTATTTATTTTATGTGCACAGTTGACGCAACAGTGTGACCACAGCAGCATAGGACCAACAATCTCTCAACTTTTTAGTGATTTTTGGTATTATGCTGTCACACTGAATTCTGTAAGGTCCGACATCAAAACATCGAACATTTTGAGCGTCCAAAATATTTTCAACTACTGGATATTATGCTTTATAAATGAAACGGTTACTGAACGGTTATTTCGGTTTACAGAGTTTCGATTTTAAGGTTTCGGTCATATGAAAATTTGTTTTTCGGTTACGGTTTCAGCTACGGTTTTAAATATCAATCGGTTGTTACCGGTTATAGGTTACGGTTTCGGCTTTAATCCCAGGTTTAAATTTAACTAAAGGGTGTTTTTTTTAGAGGTATAGAACTTCAAATTGAAATAAAACACAAGAAAATCGTTTTAACGACCATTAATTTGGCTTTATTGGAAAGATAATTTTATGCCATTTGTGTTTAAATATGATTTCCGCCATGTAGCCGCCGCGGCTGGCTCGAATATAGCCAAGTCTAGAGGTCCAATTTTCAAGCACTTTTTCGAGCATTTGGGGCCGTATGTCGGAAATAACGCGACGAATGTTGGCTTCCAAGGCGTCAATCGTCTCGGGCTTATCTGCGAAGACAAGCCACTTCCCATAATCCCACAAAAATTAGGCTAAAGGCGTTAAATCACACGATCGAGGCGGCCAGTTGACCAGACCCAAACAAAAAATGAAATTTTCACCGAAATCGCCTCTCAACTGGGCCATTGTTTCGCGTGCTGTGTGGCATGTGAAACCGTCTTGCTAAAACCACATCTAAGCCAAGTCTAGATCTTACATTTGGGGCAAAAAAAAGTTTGTAATCGTTCCGAATAACCGCCTCAGAAGGTCGACAAAACTGATCATAAAATGAAAAAATGAAAAATGCAATTTCTTAACCGAGCATGTATTTTGATGATAAAATTCAATTATTTGCAAACGTTGTTCAGGAGTGAGAGTTTTCATTATAAAATGGCAAACTAAACTGAGCATAAATCAAGTGACAGCTGTCAAAAAGTCCAACTCAGAAAAAAGTGTTGCCAGTTTAAAAACCCAGTCTAAAAAAAACACCCAATATATGAACTTTACTAACATAAACGCACACACACAAGAAACTACCATCGGTTTGACACTATTAGAAAATGTATAGCATTAATTAATTAAAGCTAATAAAAAAACAAATACAAGTAAATGAGAGAAATTAAAAAAAAAAAATCCTAAATGATAGTCGTTTAAATTAACTTTGCTTACAAATTAGTTTTCTTATACATTATGCTTTTCAAATTTCTAAAAAAAAAAATTTTGATTGATCTAACATTAAAATACATAATTAATTCTCATATTTAAGATCCTTATCATTAAAAATTTATATTTCATTATAGTTTCAAATTTGTATCAAAACAATTGAAGAAAAATTCAAATAAACAAATTATATTTCAACAT
>JBAMBL010002181.1:0-139199 GCA_037043405.1 Drosophila subquinaria | reverse complement strand
TTTGCAGGTTTACAAGGCGTCCATGGTCTGCATGCTGGCGGGTGCGGATTTCATCAAGACCTCCACTGGCAAGGAGGCCGTCAATGCCACGCTGCCCGTTGGCCTGGTCATGATATTCGCCATACAGGAGTTCAAGCGACGCACTGGCACAATTGTGGGCCTAAAACCCGCTGGAGGTGTGCGAACTGTGCGGGATGCGATTGCCTGGATGACACTGGTCAAGCAGACGCTGGGCATGCATTGGCTGCAGCCGGAACTATTCCGTTTTGGCGCATCAGGTCTGCTCGACGACATAGAAAAGGTTGTGCGCAATGGAGTCGCTCAACTGGAAAAGGCTTAAAGCTTAGATTAAGACAACTCACACACATACCAACGACTCAGGAAGCTTTCAGGAGTGTATAAATGGCAGATTAGAAGCAAATACTCATTGCAAATCAATTCAAATGTTACAGGGCATTTCAAAATGCATTTTAATACAAGTATGTTAACTAGCAAAAATAATCGCAGCTTTAATTGCAATTCAATATGATGTAAAATGTTTAATTTAATTTCTTAGCAAGCAATTTAATGCTCTTAAATTGTAGATTTTGAGCCTTTAGAAGGTGGAAAACATAACTATGTTGTGTGAAAATGTCATCCTGCCAGCTCTAACCGTTTGGTCTTTTTAATACATCAATTATCTTTCATCCACTTTAATTTTTATGTATTTTGTCTACCACAATACAAAGCAATTCAAATATTACAGGACATTTCAAAATGCATTTTTATACAAATATGTTAACTAGCAAAAATAATCGCAGCTTTAATTGCAATTCAGTATGATGTAAAATGTTTAATTTAATTTCTTGGCAAGCAATTTAATGCACTTAAATTGTAGATTTTGAGCCTTTCGAAGGTGGAAAAACATAACTATGTTGTGTGAAAATGTCAGCCTGCTAGCTCTAACCGTTTGGCCTTTCTAATACATCAATTATCTGCCCTCCACTTTAATTTTTGTGTATTTTGTCTACCACAATTCAAATGTTACAGGACACTTTAAAATGCATTTTAATACAAGTATGTTAACTAGCAAAAATAGTCGCAGCTTTAATTGCAATTCAGTATGATGTAAAATGTTTAATTTGATTTCTTATCAAGCAATTTAATGCTCTTAAATTGTAGATTTTGAGCCTTTAAAAGGTGGCAAAACATAACTATGTTGTGTAAAAATATCATCCTGCCAGCTCTAACCGTTTGGTCTTTTTAATACATCAATTATCTGCCTTCCACTTTAATTTTTGTGTATTTTGTCTACCACAATACAAAGCAATTCAAATGTTACAGGACACTTTAAAATGCATTTTAATACAAGTATGTTAACTAGCAACAATAGTCGCAGCTTTAATTGCAATTCAGTATGATGTAAAATGTTTAATTTGATTTCTTAGCAAGCAATTTAATGCTCTTAAATTGTAGATTTTGAGCCTTTAGTAGGTGGAAAAACATTACTATGTTGTGTGAAAATGTCAGCCTTCCAGCTCTAACCGTTTGGCCTTTTTAATACATCAATAATCTGCCTTCCATATTAATTTTTATGTACTTTGTCTACCACATTTATAAATATATATTTTGCATTTTTAAAACTGACTACAATTAAATAACAGTTGACCTGGACCACGTTCTAGGCTGAACTAGGCGTGTAGTTGTATGTGAGCTGGGCGGGCGCAGCCATCAGATCATCCTCGGGCAGCTGCTCGCCATGCTGCAGCAGATCGAGGGGAACGGGAACAGGACCATGGGGCTGATTGTCCGGCGTCTTCATGTGCACGTCCACAGCAAAGAACGAATCATCGAAGTTGATGCGATTGCGCTCGTCCTGCTCCAAGTAGATAGCCTTGGGTGCAGTGCCGCCCATGGCCTTCTCGTAGGTGTTGAGCCACTTGAGATTGACGTGCTTGGCGCCCGCCTGGAACTTCTTGGGCGTCTTCTTTGGCTTGTCCGTGTAATAGTTGTGCTCCTGCTGCTGCCTCCGCGGCGGTGGTGCAATCTTCTCCATGCGCCTGCTCTTGGCATCCAGCTTGGGATCCACGTAGTCAAACAGCGGCAGGTAGAAGTTGTACGGCTGATCTGTCGGCGGCAGCATATACTGTTGGGGCTGCTGGCTGGGCAGCTGAATCTGCGGCTCCAGCTCGCTGGCCGACGACTCTGCATCCTCATCCTGGCGGGCAACGGGACCAAAGATTTCACCTGCTCGTCGCAGCAAATGCTCCAAGCGCTCAATTGTCACAATGTGTGGATGCAGCAGTTGCCCGTCGCCCGTGGGCGTGGCAGCCACAGTGGCGCAGAAGACGCAGAGCAGCAGCTGTAAAAATTGACACAAAAATAATTAAATTAAAAGAAAAATAAGATACAAAGTTAATCTGTGCAGATTACAAAAAACTTTTTCGAGTATTCAACTGAGAGTCTTCTCTTAAATATTAAATTTGGCAGCTCTTATTGGGTTTTTTTTTCGGGACTTCCCCCAATTCATGCAACAATAGTTGGTGCAAGTGTAATTTTGCGAATATTCCCGGACTTATTATTTTTACTTTCATATTTCTTACATATTAATTTCGTCTTGATTTAAAATGATTATATAGTTATTTGTATTTATTATTAACAAACATTTTTTTTAAATATTATTTTAAATTATTTTGCTGATTTTCAGTTTTAATTTATTAGATTTTTCCACTGTTCTTAGTCGATGTTAAAAAAAAAAATTTACTCACCATTAATAATCCATAAAATATAATATGTATCATACCAAATATAAGATTTTGAGTTTTTTTCCACATAAAATAGGAATTTCTTAGCTATATAAAAAAAAACCGAATATTAAAGTAACGCAAATTTTAAGGTTTCTTTGATTTTTTTATAGTTTCTCCTTTTAATTTGGAATAAAATCTCGATCTACCTTGTTGAAAAGTTAATATTATAAGCTTTAATCTACCATTTTTAGATTTTTAATTTTCGTTAAAATGTTATATTAATGTTATCCAGTGTATATTAATTTCGTTTTAATTTCAAATTATTTTAAAGTTAATTATATTTATTACTTTTATATTCATTTCGTTTTAATTTAAAATTATTTTATAGCTTATATTAATTATTTATTAAAAATTTCTTATTTTAATTTAATTTTAATTGATTTTTGTCGACTGCTCTTAGAAGACGTCTTCTTAAATTACTCACCATTAATGACCCATTCAACATGATGAGATTTGTAGATCTTTTGGCCGCCTTTAATAGTCCATATGCGTGGACAAACGTTGAGCAAACAGCCGTCACGGAGTTTCAACAATGAGTAAGGCGGCTTGGGGCACAGCGAATTCATTTATAGTCCACAACACACAACACACACAACACACAACAAACAACACACTGCAATCATTTTTCCCAGACCTGTAAAACGGAAGCGCTCGGAAGTCTCCGTCGCAGCACTCCAGGCACACTTAGTATTAGTATCTGGGAAACCGAGTTTCAAACGAGTTTCCACAGCGCCAAGAAATAAATATATATATGTATAACGAGCCAACAATCAAGCTAACACACACACACACACACACACACACTAATGTGAGAGTTACGCCTCGTATACATAATAATGTTAATGTAACAACTCGAACCCGAATCGCCTGGAGTTGAACAAACTGGATGGAAATGGATTGGATTGGATGATGTGAGTTTGTCACTGGTAATGAGTTCGCTGCAGCCTAAAGACTGCGATCCAAATTGCTCCAAATGGTCAGGTAATCACTTCAAAATTGTCCAATTTCAGGCACTAGCCAACGAAATGTAAGTCGCTTGCGCCCAGTGCATTGACATCGAATTATTCAAATATTATTATACAAATAAACAAAGGCACAATGACTTCACTCAAAGGCTAAATATTCCCTATTCGAACTACAGAAACAGAAGGATGTAAAAATAAAAGAGTGGACAGAATCAAGGACAAAAATAGTATGCTAAAAGGGTTTATTTTAAAAAATATTTTAATATTTGAAATTATATTGAAAGTAAAAGAAAATAACATTTGTTTCCTCAGCGAAAGATGAACAAATTTAATAAATTTCAGAATTAATAAATTAAAAGGCAGAATATAGGACAAAAATAATTTTCCAAAAAAAAGATATTTTAAAAAAATATTATTGTTCGGAAATTATATTGAAAGAAAAAGAAAATTACATTAGTTTCCTCAGCGAAAATTGAACAGATATAATAAATTTCAGAATTTATAAAATAAAAGACGGAACATGTAACAAAAATAATTTTTCAAAAAAAGTGTTATTTTAAGAAAATACTTTTATTCTGAAATTATATTGAAAGTAAAAAAAAATAACTTTAGTTTCCTCAGCGAAAGATTATGATTAAAAATTTCAGAAGTAATAAAATAAAACAAATTTAATAAATTTCTGAATTTATAAAATAAAGGACAGAATATAGGACAAAACCAATTTTCCGAAATAAAGTGTTATTTTAAAAAATTGTATTATTATTCGGAAATTATATTGAAAAAAAGAAAATAACTTTAGTTTCCTCAGCGAAAGTTGAACAGATATAATAAATTTCAGAATTTATAAAATAAAGGACAAAATATAGGACAAAAATAATTTTCCAAAATAAGAAGTGTAATTTTAAAAAAATATTCGAAAATTATATTGAAAAAAAAAAAAAAACTTTAGTTTCCTCAGCGAAAGATAAACAAATTAAAAAAATTTACGAATTTATAAATTTTCCAAAAATAAGTGTTATGTATTTTAAAAAAATATGTATTATTATTCGGTAATTATATTGAAAGACGCAGGAAAATAACTTTAGTTTTCTTGAAAATAAACAATTTTAATTAATTTTAAGACTTATAAACAGGGCAGATTTTCAAACAAGGGATGGTGGATATTTATTTTATCGGCTGAGGTTGTTAATAAAATTAGGAAAAAGGCTAAATATATATATACAAAATTTGCAAATAATACAATTTCAATTGCGTTTCATATTCAGTTGTTTCTGACTTCAAACCTAATCGTCGCCACACTAATCTTTCCTAATCAATACAAGACGTGTAAGCAATAATCTTTAAATTTACAACTACGAGTATAATACGCTCCTCGCTGACAAGCGTATAAATCATATAAATCGTTGTCGTTCGCACAATTTCCGCAGCATGTTTGTATAGTATGTGAACTTGTTTCGATTGTTACCACGCCAGCATGCAGACATTTGTTATATTTTTTTATCGTGTCTGCCGTAAAAGTGCAAGTTCAAGCTACAGGAAATTCAAGTAGACCGGTGACAGCAGCAGCAATAAACAAAACAAAAAAGACAGCAAAAATTGTAACGATTACATCTTGTGCATTGACTCTATATTGGACAAACAACTACATAATTTTTGTTACAAGCCGAATCGTGGCGATCATGGCGATCATGGCGATCATGTTTGCTGTAATTCGGGCAAACCTTTTATAATAATATCGAGCGCTTCCAGGTCCTTGTTAACCGTTTCTTTCAGTACTTCCATGGCGCGCTGCTGCATGGTCAGTATGGTCTTCATCTCATCCTCGGCATTCTTGTCGATGGCGTATTCGTTGCTCCCATTGCTGGCAAACTGATTGCGTTGCATGCGAATCTGGGAGAGCAGTTCACTGAGTCGTCCCTTGAACTGTGTGGGCGCCGAGACAACAGCCTGCATATTCTGTAGCTTGGTGCGCAGCGCCTCCTCCTCAGGTGTCAATGTGCTGCCCACCTTGCGTGTGCACTCCTGCTTAACAACGATCTGGGAAAGACAATTGATTATTGTTTGCTTTACATTTAGAAAAATGAGTTATTTAAATCCTACTCTCAGTATGCGATGGCTCATTTCAGCTAGTTTACGCTTGTGCTCCAATATCTTGGCTGTGGCGGAGGCGTGTCGTCGCCGCAGCTCCTGCAGCTCGCCCTCCACCTTTTTCATGTACAGCGCATGCGTTTCTGTTTCCTGCTCTTGGCATTTGACGCGCCACTTCAGATCGCTGAAGCCAATCATGGGCACCGGTATAAACTGACTGGCATCCGGATTATCCAGATTGGCCTGACGCCACATGCGTGGATCAACGCTTCTGGGTGGATTCTCCAAATACTCCTTCAATTGATCCTCGTCGGGCAGCGTGAGCGCTAAGGCTTCTGTTATGCCCAGATTGGCCAACTGTGGCTTCACATTCGCCTGGCCCAAATAGCTGGCCAGCTCGGTGGCCAGTATTCGTTTGCTGTCGTTTGGCCCGTGCGACAACTGCAGTTTCTCCTCCACATAAATGACCATTTGGCACTTTTTGTGCTCCAGCTCCTTGAGCACTTCGATGTGCACCAAAATGTTTGGCTTGCTGCCCATCAAGCTGTGCAGCGTCTGTATAATCTGTTGCTGCTGTGTCCTGAAAGTGCACAGATTTAAAATCAGTAAAGTATAAGTATATAATGATGCTGCTACTAACTTAATCATGGCCAGTTCTCGCTCGAAATTAAGTGCAACCAGTCCCAATTTGTTATCCTTGCCGGGCATGCGACTGTAACCGATTGCCTTGAAGCGGCAGAGGTAATTCTCCTGCGTTATGTCCACGGGCGCTGCACTCTGGGAGTAGAACAGCTTGCCGGTGCCCCACATGGCCTGCAGATAGTTCCACTTGGCCACAATGTTGTCGCGCTCATCGCCAAAGATGGACACATTCAGAATGGACTGGGCAAACGCCTCATCCGCCGATATGGGCACTGGCTGCTGCTGTGGCTGGCCAAGCATAAAGTTTGTCCCACCGAAACCACCAAAGCCAGGTGTAACTGTAGCCCCAGCAGGTTTGCCAAAAGCTGCAAATAATATTCAATACAAGTCATTGAACAGGAGACATTTTTCGTGCATCTTACTCGATCCAAAGGCGCCACCGCCGAAAGTTGTTGCTTGGCTGGGTCCAAAGCCGCCAAAAGCTGGTGCCGATGTTGTTGTTGCCCCAAAGCCAGAAAATCCACTTGCTGGCGCATTGCTGGTGTTTGGCATTTGCCCGAAACCACTGAATGCTGGCGGCGCTGCGCTAACAGCAGGTGCCCCAAATAAACTGGGCTGACTTGTTGCCGCCATGCCGCCGAAGCCACCAAAGCCGCCACCCAGCGTCGCAGTGGGTGCCGCTGTTGTGGCAGCTCCGAAAGGTGTCGGGGCCGAGCCAAATGCTGGCGTAGACATGGCGCTACCGAAACCAGGCGCCGCAGCGCCAGGTTGTGCTCCAAATGCCGGCGCAGCAGCTCCACTTGGCGCTCCGAATGACGAACCAAACATGCCGCCCGCTGTCAACAGAATAAGAGATAACAACAAAAAGGGGTCAGCATTTGGTCAACTCTGTAGCGTCTAGCTGATCTTATCAGTGGTACAGACGATTTCAAGCTTCAGTTTAATGCGGAAGCTGGACACCAGCAGACGAATCTGTCTCTAGAGCAATGTCGCTGCTGATTATATTTGTATTCGTTATACTAATGGCTTTTGTGGCCTACATTGGCTACGTTCTACGTATAAAGGCGTGAGTTTCAAAGAGTTTCCGAGTTCCTTTTTAATTCTACCGTCTGCCTTCGATTTCAGTATTAAGCCAAAGGAAATACGAGTGAAAAGTTTACACGATGCAAAGACGCTGCTCACGTTGCCCTCAAGCGCTGGACCGCAACGCTACTTGGCCAAAATGGCTTGATCGAAAGAATACTTATTTAAAGCACGCTGTTTGTTTCTCCTCCTCATCCCATCAACACCTGAGGATTGCGGCATTTACTCACGTTTAGCCGGCGTGCTGGTCGCACCCAGCGATGTGTTGCCACCGAAGAAGGACATGATCGTATAGTTCCTAAGCACCGAAACACCTCTTCACCGTTGCGCGTTATTGTACTTTATACGTTGTTTATTTAATTGAGAAATAACAAAATAAAAACGTAAAATTTTGGCGCTTTGAGAATGCACAATGCTTTAGGAATGAGAGCGCTCCGATATCTTAGATGTTTACACATTCATCGATAGATATCAAATGCGATATATTTATTGCGATATTTTTTCCGCATGAATCGTGAGTGAAGGATGCATTCGTGCCGTCACAAATGTAATTTAATAATATAAAATTACTAGAATTATTACCTTGAATGTAAATATAATAGAAAAGAAAAGGAATGGAGAGTTCCGATATATTATAGCCTTTCCTCACTAATGTACATTTTATAAAAATATCGGTGCTATCGATAAGTATGCAACTGCCTGTCCTCATAGCATAGCATTTGCATTTAGCATTTACAAAACATTTGTGTTTTGTTTACAAATTCATTTGACAACTGAAATTAAAAAATACGAGAAAACAAATGGAAGGATTTCAAGAAAATTTCGCTGCTTGGGACAGAATCTCTGATGTTTAGGAGATCATCCAACTATTCCGGATTGGCAAACCATTCAGATAAACCATTGCAAAGGGAACCCATAGTGAAAACACCATTTTAACGAGCTCTCATTGAACAAGGGCTTGCCGTAGCTCTCTATGGATTGGGATCGTCTGTGGATTAACGAAATTCGAAGACAGTGTACTTATGGTTTCAGCGCAACTACAGCAAGAGTCAGGGATTCTTAGATTCTGATAAATGATTGTTGGTGAAAACATATCGTAGCGCCCTTATCAGAAACTTCTTGTACAATTCAATAGATACTAATAAATATTAAAATATTTACCAATAAGCACTACTTTTATATTTACTCTTTTTTAGTTTATTTTAATAAGAAACTATAACGAATTAATAATGATTGTTGCGACCGACAACGTGTTATGTTGACTCATGTAGCCATAGGGGTCAGTCTTTGACTTCTTTTGTTGCTAAATGCGGCATTTTATTATTACAAAATTCTTCATTAAATAAAAAATACAGTACAGTTTTATACAGTTTGAAATTTGGCGCCAAAAGTTGAGAAATTCAGTGATAGTACTTTCTAAATTTAAAAAAAACTCCAAACATCGATTGAATTCCGATGAATATCGCATTTTTTTTTGAAAATGTAGTTACATTCCTTAGAAATGTACTATTCCCCCACCACTAGTTCCCATATGAAATGTATACGAAAAAAGTAGCATTTGCTTCGAAAATGCTAAAATGCTGAAATGTAGTTTCAGTGAGGAAAGGCTATTAGTTGTTTACACATTTATCGATAGATATCAAGTGCGATATATTTAATGCGATACTTTTTTCGCATGAATCGTGAGTGAAGGTTGCATTCGTGACGTCACAAATGTAATTTAATAATATAAAATTTCTAGAATTATTCCCCTTGAGTGTAAATATAAATAATGTAATTAAAGCAATTTTAACTAAGATTCTTTATTGTGCAGTGTTAAATATTTTAATACAAACACAGATTTATTCGTAGAATATCGCACCTTATCGATTTTCGACGTCATAGGCCTGACGTGAGGCAATCTTGATTAAATCGATAATTCGCCGCTAGAGACAGACAAAATTTACATATAGCCGGTTAGTGGAAATAAAAAAATATAAAACAAAATGAGTAAATACAATGCAAAGTATCTGGAAGACAAGCTGAAAGAGCAGCTCGAGGCAACATACGTGCAGGTCTCAGACGATTCGGACGGATGTGGTGGCAAATTCAGCGTAATCATCGTGTCCAAAGCATTCGAGGGAAAATCGCTGCTGCAAAAGCACAGATTGTAATAACAAATAATGCAACCCAAATGCACAGTAAATAATAAGAGTTTAATTTATATTTTTAAGGGTAAACACAACGCTGGCCGAAGAGCTGAAGGAAATTCACGCTTTCTCACAAAAGTCATACACGCCCGAAGAGTGGGAGAAAGTGCAAGCGCAGTAACTGTCGCTCTAACTGTAACCTGTTGCCATCGTGGAGCCCAAAACCTGTACATATGTATGTATGCATGCATGTATGTGTGTATAGTCGAGCAACAAAAAAATACGGTCAGGTAAACGCCAACCAGTCGCAACCAAAAACAGTCGAACAAAGAAAGTGAAAGGGGAACAACAGCCGATGAACGGAGCTACAACATTACATAAAACACAATTAAACATAAATAACAAAAGAGAGAAATAAAGCGAGAACTTTAACAGCGACCCTCGGTGACGCCATTTTGCCTGAACTGAACTCTTGTGCCCCACATTAACAATTCAAATTCCAAACAAGACAAAGTGACGCAGCAGCAACAACAATGCTCCAGTTCCAGGTTCACTCCCCTGGCAAGGTGATTCTCCATGGCGAGCACGCCGTTGTCTACCAGAAGCCCGCGCTGGCCGCCGTCGTCGGACTGGGCACGAATCTTAAGCTGGAACAGCAGCCAGGAAGCCCAAAGGTGGCCAGCTTCCAGCTGGACGCCCTCAACTGCACCCTGGAAATAGACCTGCAGGAGTTCAATGCGTTTCTGGCCAACTTTCGGAGCAAATATCCGGGCGATAAGCTGGACAGCAGCGCCAAGCTGTTGGAGGAGGTGCGTGCGGAGGTGGCCAAGCAGCTGGAGCGCAGCGTGGGCAGTTCCCCCAAGCAGCACACACAACGCGCCTTCATATCCATCTATTATCTGCTGGCTGGCGCTGTGCTCACTGCACCCAATCAGCCCGCGTTGACACTTGAATCCGGTTTCCAGGTGCAGGTCGACACGGAGCTGAATGTGGGCGCCGGTCTGGGCAGTTCCGCTTCGTATGGCGCCGCCTTGGCCACCGCTTTTCTCATCCTGGCCGGCCACTTTGACCAGTCCAGCTACTTGCAGGAGGAGCACCTGGCCCTGATTTCCCACTGGGCCTATGAGTCGGAGCGCGTGAATCATGGAACGCCCTCCGGCGTGGACAACACAGTGTGCACCTATGGCGGCATCTTGCGTTTCGTCAAGGGTCAAGGCTTCCAATCGCTGAAAATACAAAAGCCGCTCAACATTCTGCTCGTGGACAGTCGCGTGAGTCGCAGCACCGCCGACATTGTGGCCAAGGTGCGTCACCTGGCCGAGGAGTTCCCGCAGCTGATCGAGGCCATTTGGCAGGCGTGCGAGCAGCTGGTGAACTCGGCGATTCCGCTGTACGAGAGCTTCGGCAATGCCCAGGATGACAGCCAAAAGTTCGAGAAACTGGAGCACCTCTTTCAGATCAACAACGATCTGTTGAAGGCCATTGGCGTCTCGCATCCGAAGCTGGAGCAAATCTTCACGATTGCCTTCAAGCGGGGATTCTTCTCCAAGCTGACGGGCGCTGGAGCTGGCGGATACGCCATTGTCCTGCTGCCCGACAACTACGAGGGCAACGAGGTGTACTGGAAGCTGAAGGAGGAACTGGAAGGCGCGGGCTTTGGTGTCCATGTGACCACAGCCGGTGGCGTTGGACTGCGTGTTAGCTCCCTGGATTGATCGATTGATCTGCCCGTTACTTACAACTGTATTTTATTCTAAATGTATAGAAGTATTCGTGGTCTTGTTATTACTTAAAATAAATATTTTATACGCAATATTGGCAGTTGGTTTTAACGTTGACTTCTGTCCCGCGACTTGAAGGTGATGCCGCGGTTCTTCATGTCCCGCAGCGTCGAGTTGGGCAAAGTGCCCGACACGGAAATCGCATAGATGCCGCGTGTGAAGCGAGCTGGAATCAGATTCGGTTAATCGGTTAACTTTTCACACACTTCAATAGTTTTAAACTTACCCAGACGCTGCCATTTGGCCACCCAGGAATCGGTGGGTGTCGTCAGTGCGATAATGCCGTCAAAGTTGTTGCTAGTGTGATCGTAGACGTTGTCCTTGTTGCCCTTCATGCGCAGGAACTCCTCGCAATTCTCGCAGCCATCGTTCTCAAACTGATCGAAGGTCTGCAAAGAAAAGAGCGGCATGAATAAATTGTGTACGTGGTTGCGCTTCTATTTCCGCACACTCACCTTAACCAGGGAGCAAACCAGGCAGGCACGTAGACCACGCAAATCTTTTGGAATCGCATCAAAGGACATCTTTAATTTAAATAGAAACACAGCACGCCGATGCAAAATGAAATAAAATTTTAGGACACGATTAAATTGTAAATACAAAACGATAAAATGCTCACATGCAACGCTTCAACTATCGATGCGCGACACTTGCGTACCTGCTATCGATGTACAGCGATAGAAATAACAAGGCTGTTCGCAATTAAAATATCAAAAAAATACTGGTGCTATCGAAACCAAACATCGATAGAAATTGACTTTCTCTAATAAATTTAATTACTTTTGAAAAAATTAATAAAAAATTTTAAAAAAATTAAAAAACCAAGAAAATTATAAATTTTCTAAAATAATGTAGGTCCTTTTAAAATTAGTTTCGTGCACGACACCCTTCGCGTGGTGAAGTTTAGTAAGAAATTCTATGAAAAAAATCTTAAAAATGCAACAAAAATTCGAGTGAAATTGTTCGAAATTCTAGCTTCAAGATTAGTTCCAAATATAACTCAATTTTTTGAATTAAGTGAAGAGTGTAGCTACATATACACATATTTCGATTTGACCGCGTTGTAACAACCGACCAACTAATTACTAATGCTAATTACCTATCATTAAGCATAATTATGTCAGCAAAAACAAATCGTAGTATTAATAATTGTGAGTTGTCTATAAAATGTCAAGTGGAATGAGTCTCGGTCGGTCTATGATATTGTTCGGATTGTTATTGTTCTGGGCGATTTATTGTGTAGGTTTTAAAATATCAAATGAGTCCATTAAATATACAACAACATTGTTTCAGAATTGTGTTTACTACAAAATAAACAAAGTCGAATGCAATGGAAACAACAGATATTTTGCAAATATCTCGTGTGTTCTCAAGCCCGTTAATTGGACACGGTCAATACTTAATCTCAATTGCGACTTAATCGGGAACATGACGAGTGCCATTGTAAGTTGCTAAATTAACTGATATTTCTGTAATATCCAATTTTTAAACATATTTTTGAAAATCACTTCAGTTGGTTGTGGAGACATTTTATCGGGACTCTGCCAACTTGTATAAACCTTTTAGTCTACAGATGCGTTTTAACCTCTGTCAACTGCTCGAGAAATCGAAGCCCACTAATTTCTTGGAGAGATATGCGTTGCATCATCTAAAAACACTGACTAATATTAATCACAGTTGCCCCTACTCGGTAAGTTTGAAATTTGAGTTAGATTATCTTGTTATTAACTATCATATTCTAGGGTCATTTGTATGCTCGTAACTTTACCTTGGATGAGGTTCTACTTCCATCGCTTCCAGTTCAGCAGTACAAAATATCCTTTAACTTTTCGAAAAATAATCCAACGCATAATTTAGGTAGCGTTTTACTTTATTTTGAATCCCGCGAGGAATATCGACAGAAGAGACGCAACGGGCATCGGCCTTAATTGTTCCATAACTTTTCAGTCATTTTGAGATTTAATGATCCATTTAATTTAAGTGCGTTATGGTTGGCTAGTTAATTTAAGTGTCTAAGCAGCTTCACTACGCGAAGAGTGACGTGCACCCAACATTCTTTAAAATGAGCTTCAATATTTTATCTAATTTATTGTTTTTTTAGTTTTATTAAATAACACTGTACTGCTAAATTAACATAAGTAACATTTAAATTACGCGCCCAAGTTTCATTTCGATAAGTGAGGAGCAACTTGTACGCGCCTTCGTTAAGTGCCAATCTGAGTCATTTGTCGGCGTCTGCCTGTGAATGGCAAATATTTATTTGTTTTTTTCGGATTGCTGGTAAAAAAATAGCGCACGATAATATCGCACAATTATATCGATATTGATAAATATCACTTGCCGGCAAACAACTTAACTTTTAATACAATTAATAAATAACGCTACAAGTGTTTAAAACTGTACCAGTATGTCTTCGTCCACAACAACTAGTTTCAGGCCAACGGACAGACTTCAATGGCATCACACTCGCTACACTGCGAATTCGCTGAATCTGTTCACGCTCCCGTAGCGCCCAAGTTTCAGGATTTTCAGCTATTGGCACAACTTAACGCCTCATTTTTGCACAGAAATCTCCTTTATTCCCTGACCAACCATTCATATTCATCATATCGTATTCACAGCGCAGCCACGGTTGCCACAATTGGCGTTTTTGCGCCAAAACTGGCTCTATTTTGTCCTGTTGGCGCAATGGCACTTATTTTTTCGAATTGGCTCCTTTTTTCATCAGTTCAGAATTACGTTTTTGTATTGTTGTTGTTTTTCTCGTCCGCACTTTCCGCTCGGTCCGCGCACGTCAAACGCACTTTTTCTACTAAACTGAAACACGAAAGAAGAGGGAAAACGAAGGAATGACAGAAAATATACATGACACGAAAGAAGATGGAAAGAGGGAAAATGACAGAAAATATACAGAATATATACATATCCATTTCAAATTGCGCGCAATTTGCGCGCACCAAAAAAAAATGGCTGCATTTGCAAACAATACCAACATTTTATTTAATACTGAAATGTTAACTCTTAATACTGAAATGTTAAGCAACAGATAAATGTTAATTAATTCGTCGCCTTTTTTGAATTTTGGCTCATTTTTTGTTTCTTTTTGGCTCAATTCAGATATTTTTAAGTAGCAACAAAAGTTTTTGTAAACAAATAGTAGAAAACAAATCGTGGCCACAATGCTGCAATAAAATACAGAAGATACCAAAAATCAGCTGTGCAAAGAAAAATACCAACATGAAATTTGTGGCTATTTACGGTTGTGTTTGTTGCTGATTCCCCGAAACGGTTAGATAAACGGTTTATTAAACTGATTAATTTGACGACGGATTAAACGTAGTTTGATAATTAGGATAAAGATTTAGTGGTATGCAGTAATAGCATCGCAAGTTGTAGGTAACTGGTAATTTGTGAATTGCAAAATACGGCCGCACTGATTAACATAGTTTAGTTAGTTTAGTGGGCGGTAGTTTACACTACTAAATAAGGACTGAAATTGTTAGTTAATTGGCTAGTTGGCTAAAGAATGTCGTCCTTGGATTGTGGCCTATACAGCTACGCGGAACTGCCATTGGAGGTGAGTTTTATTAAGTGATTATTCAGGTGTGATTCACAATCACAACAAGTCAGCTGACAATAAATTAACGATAGATTCGAAATCATGATGAAACTATGAGAAGGTGATTTATTCGTTCTCTTTCGGGGCGACAGCGCACAAAACGAAAACGAGTGAAGAGTAAAGAGAACCAAACAAGTCAAGTTTACTATATATCTGTCTCTGTCGTGGTCGCCCCGAAGGAGTGCGAATGCATCACCTTGTTACAGTTTCATCATGTTCTCACACACACACACAGATCGTTCTACACATATACAAGTACTTGGGCTACACCGATCTGTTGGCCGCTGGCGGCACTTGTCACCGCTGGCGGAGCGCTTTATACCAGACGGAGTTCATCCAACGCACTAGGGTGCGATTCACCAAGTGCGTCCTGTCGGATCAGCACAGTCCCGCCGCGGATCTGCTGCGCTGCCAGCGGCAGTTTCGACACTTTGTGTTCGAGGACGTGACCCTGGGGCAGGTGCACAAGCTGATGGCGTTCATGGGCCAGTCGGCGCAGTCGTTGGACCTGGACAACGTGGATCTGAATGACAAGCAGTTCTATGGGATTCTGCGCATGTTGCCACAGCTGCAGTCGCTCTCCGTGACGCGATGTCTGCCGCTGTTCATGTCGGCCACCTTTCTGGACACGAATGCGTGTGATCTGACCGAGATTGCGGCACACTTGGCCAACATCAGGGAGCTGACCATATCCCAGAATCGCTATCTCACGGATGCGATCCTGGTGCGCCTCACGGCTCTGATGCCCAATCTCGAGTTGATCAACATGTCCGGCTGCCAGATCTCGTTCCACAATGCGATCCATCGACGCTTCTATCCCAACGAGCCGAGTTCGCCCAGCGAGTCCGTGCTGACCTTTAAGTACATCTTATCCGTGCTCGTCCAGCAGCGCCGGAAGCTGCGAGTTCTGGACTTTAGTGATACCATCATTGGACACTCCCTGATGGCACTGTGTGATCTCAGCCAGGCGGATGCCCATGGTCAGCCGGGCCTGCAGCTGGAGCGTCTGTATCTGTCGGGCTGCCGTCAGCTGAATGTGGCCACCATCAAGGGATTCCTCTGCACCCAGTCGCAGCTGAGCGTCCTGGACTTGTCGGGCACTGTGTGTCTCAACGACGAGTGTCTGGAGACCATTGCGGGAACGAATCCCCAGCTGCGCTGCCTGAAGATCAACGCCTGTGCTGGCGTCACAAACTCGGGTGCCGTCCATTTGAAGCATCTGCTGCGTCTGCAGCAGCTGGACATTTCCAACTGCGATGGCATCAACAGCCCCGGCATTATCGAGGGCGTGGCCCATGCGGAGAACCATGTGCTGCTCGAGCTCAACGTCTCGTATCTGACCATCTGCGAGGAGGCCATCAAGGCGATAGCCAGGAACCTGCGCGCCCTGCGTTCTCTGCACCTGAACAACTGCGTCAACGGCGTCACGGACGACGTGATGCAGCTCATCATCAGCCAGCTCTCCTGGCTGCGCGAGCTGTCCCTGGAAAGCTGCTGTCGGGTGAGTCAAGGAATTGAGTTCACATTGTTAAATGTATCTAAATCATGGTTCTATAAACGAATGTCGAAAAATATTAATCAAAATTCGAAAATTCGTAAAAAAAATTAGGAATTTAAAATTCGGAATCGAATAGTTAGGAATATAGTAATTAGGAATCCGAAATTAGGAAGACAAAAATTAGGAAAGCAAAAATTGGGAAAACAAAAATTAAAATAAGCCGAAATCAAAAATATTTTATTCAAAATCGCGCGTTTTTCAATAAAATATTTTTGATTTCGGCTTTTTTAATTTTTGATTTCGCGCGTTTTTTAATAAAATGTATTTAATATCGGCTTTTCCTATTTTTTACAAAAAGACAACATTTATCGAGCCAATTATTTCAAAATCAGGACTTCGATTGCCAGCGCATGTGATATTTATTCGAGGGACCGTAATCATTATGAATTATATTATAAAAATTACATAGCTATGATTATTTAAAGATTTTGAAGGATTCTTTTCAATGATAATATTGATTAATTTTGAGCGAAAAAATAAAACTCACAAATAATCTTTATTTTTGATTATTATTTTTTCGCTCAAAATAAATCTTACTTTTAAAAAACATTACGTAATCATTTGATATAATTTTTTTTTACGTTTGATGGGTCTCCTGGATTTCTTTTAAAGGAATATGCAAAAATATTGGGGAAAAAATAAAAATCATAATTTTTGAGTCTTAAATTTTCCATTTAATTTAATTACAATCATTTTTTTTATTGTATATGAATTCTAGTCATTGATTTTTTAATGTAAAATAATTTCAATAATCATTATTTGCGGTCCCTGATTTATTCGAGCCATTGATTTCAAAATCTACATGTTTTTATTGTGTGCCACCTTATATAAAAATCCAAAATTTTTTCATTTTTGTGTTGATCGTATGTATTGAGTAGCGATTTAAGACGGTTGTTTACCCTTCTATATTTTGATTGTATATTTTTTCGGGTCTATCTTCAGCGTTAATTTGAATTCACTTGTTCTCTTTCATTGGGTATTTTAAAAATTTTGAATATTACTATTCGAAAGAATTTAACCAATGACAGGAAAACCAAAAATACTTTTCCCAATCTTTTTCCTAATTTTTTTCCTCAATTTTTGTACTTTGAATATTTTTCTTAGTTGAAATTCCTATTTTATGATTATAATTTTTTCTTCCCAATTTTGAATTCCTAAAATTTTATTCTTGTATTTTTAGACCCCGTACTTTAAAAAAGTATAGGGGTCTATTAACTTTGTTTTTCTTACTTTTTAAAATTTCTTTAAAGAGTTTCGGAATTCGTATATATTTTCATTAAATATATTTTAATCATTGCTTAATTTCCCATTTGTTTTTAGCTAACGGACGCCGCACTAACGGGCATCAATGTGTCCAAGCTGGAGCTGAATCGTGTGTCCTCTATGGGCGATGTTTACCCACCGTCCGACAGTTTCACCGGCTCGCTGCAGTCCATCAAGATCTCGTTGCGCAGCAAAGCGGAGGAGGAAATTGTGCGGGATGCGAAGCGCAAGCAGGCGATGATTGCGGCCTACGAAATGAATCTCATCAACGAGGAGGACTTCGAGGGACACAACATTCAAGCGCTGCGTGGCCTGCGATCCCTGAACCTGCGCGGCTGTAATAAAATCAGCGATGTCTCACTGAAATACGGCCTGAAGCACATTGAGCTGAACAAGCTGCTGCTCTCGCACTGCCAGCAGATATCGCTGCTGGGCATGGAGGCTCTGGTTTGCAATTGTCCGTCCATTGAGATACTTGATCTGTCCGATTGCTACAACATCAACGATCAGGGCATCAGGATTATAACTGAAAAGCTGCAACGCTTGCGCTCCCTGGACATCAGCGGCTGCAGTCAGCTGACGGATCACAGCATCGATGCGATCCTAGTGAACTGTCAGTGTCTGCAAACATTGTCCATTTATCGTTGTCGCAGCATGTACACGGACATCGAGGATCGTTTGTCTGGAGTGCGCACGTTGCGCAACTTGTACATGGACAACATCAATAGCATCGACAATGCCGAATTCTTTCGCTTGAAGAAACGCCTCGATTGCTGATATATTGCGGCTATTTTCGTTGTATTTGTGCTTTATTATTTTCAACTGTACAACTTTCGCTAGTCCAAGTCTTAGACATAAAGGATAAAGTATTTTGACAAAACTAAAGTTAAATCTACTCATAATCTGAACTTGCTTTAGGTAAAGTGTGGCCTCAATGGAAAGGTCATTTAAATTTCGTTTCTTTAACCCAATAAGTACCCATTGAAAATATTGAATTTCTGAAAAGTCTACAGTTTTGACTTTTTTCCTCGGTCTTAAGCAAAAAATGTTCTGATGCAAAAAGTTTCTCTAAACAATTCTCATAGTGATTGCAAATTTGTTTATTCAAAAACCACTTTGCTTGTATTTTTTACGATGGTTTGTCTAGGATGATCTCAGACAAATTTTGCATGAAAAGGAGGAAAAAGTGGCTAAAATTGTAATTTGAAGCAATTTTCAAAAAATTATAAAAAAAAATACTAGCGAAGATATTTTTGAAAATTTTTTTTTGCTATCACTCTTACAATTAATCGAAGAAGTTTTTTGCATTAGTTTTTTTGTTTAATCATGAGGAATTTAAATGACCTTTCCATTAACGCCAAGCTTAACATAAAGTAAGTTCTAATTATGAGTAGATTTAACTTTAGTTTTGTCAAAATACTTTATCTGACGACTGTATATAAATACCGCACAAATTCAAATTTCAAAATATCCCATCAATTGACATAATTCTTAAGCTAAATAAAATGTACTTAGTAGCTGTGATTTTTGCAAAAAGAAAATATGATAACTAAATGTTGTGTGTCTCGAGTTCTATTTTAAATTGTTAATATTTATTGTTACTTATTTATACTCTGCGTGTGTCCTTAAATCATATATATTATACACATAAATAAAGAAGACTGTTGTGTTTGCCTTCGGTAAAAATGAATCGATTTATTTTGAGTTTGAGTTAAGAACATTTGTTATATAAATACACATGCTAGAATCGTCATCATCGTATTGGAAAAGGTCCGTCATATCAGTTATGTATGTAAAATAGATTGTTTACTTAGGTGTAAGTGTGTTTTTTTTATGTTATTATAGACTAGAAAATGAATTCAAACAAGTATCATCGATGTCAGCGATCGTTCAACCATATAAAGCAGTGGTGGGCACGCAGTGGCTCCGGGAGCAAGCGGCGCTTTTTTTTGGTAGATAGACTCTAATAGGAGTTGTAGTTGTTGTTGTAGTGCTCCCGAATTCAGATTTCGTGCCCACCGTGTAATAAAAAACAAATGACGTGGCTTCAACTAGCCCCCACCGCCGCCACCGCCGCCGGAGAGCTCATCCTCGTACTGCTTGCGGAAACAGTCGCCCACGGGGAAGAAGTCCCAGCTGCGCTGCTGGTACATGTTCCAGACGTACGTCTCCTGGCCGGTGTACTCCGTGTCCGGCTTGTTAATCAAATGCATCAGGAAGAACATGTAGTTGGCCAGATTGTGCTCCTTCTGGACGTGCGTGTCGAAGCCATGCGGCACTATGTCAAAGAAATCCTTGCCCATGCCGCATATAAAGCAATTGGACTCCATGTTGTCCTTGACGGACTCCAACTGATCACGCAGCTCGCCGAAGGCGTCAATGATCAGACCCTGGATGATGGCCAGCAGGATGACAATGACGAAGAAGAAGAACGTGATGTCAAAGATGATGCGATAGACTTCATAGTCATCGCCATCGGGATCACCGATCTCATCGCCAATACCTCCACCGGCTCGGACGCCCTTGTACAAATGGAAGACGAAGCAGGTCAACATGTCGTGGCACTTGCGATCGATCTCCTCGTCCTCCTCCTGGATGTAGAACTTGCGGAAGAAGTTGAACGCAATCACCGTATAGATGTACACGATGATCGTGAGCAGCATTACGGTCAGGACCAATTGTTTGCCATTGTGGGTTACGGACTGCAGGATGGTTCTGAGTGTCTTGAATCCCACGGCCACGTCGAGCAGATGGGCGGCAAAGAAGAAGTTGTTGAAGTTGCCCATGACGGAGAAGCTAAAGTACCACAGGGAGTAGAGGAAGGCGTTGTCCGTGAAGGTGACGCCCGCCTTCCACACCTGGTAGCGCCAGTCGATGTTCATGATGTACTTGAAGATGCCCGTCTCCTCGCTCTCCTGCGCCGTGAACGCGCTCTTCTCCATGCCCAGCAGATTGGAGATGGAATCGAAGTCATAGGTCTCACTGTACTTCTGGCGCACCTTCTTCTTGACGAACTTGTCCCAGTAGTTGACCGGAAAACTCTTGGCCGATATGACCAGCTTGTCCCAGTGCGACTTGAAGTCATCGTCCTCCGGCTGTTCCGCAATGAACAGACCATCGAATTCCAGTCGTCGCGCGATCTCCTTCTCCCGCTTGAAGATGGCCAGCGGCACCTTCAGATGATAGTAGGCGATCAGCATGGCCAGCGAGACGAGGGAGTGCAGCAGGGCGGCAATGCGCAGCACGTGCTCCATGTAGAAGAAGTCCTCATCCACATGGACCAGTTCGGGTATGTCCTCGTCCTCAAAGTCGCCATCGCCAGAGCCGCCATCCCCAGAGCCCAGTCCGGAGCCACCGATGTCCTGACCAGCGCCCGAGCCCGAGCCCAGGATCAGTTCCTCCTCGCCCGAGCCATCCGACTCCTGCTCGATCGAGGTCACCTTGTAGAAGAGCAGCATGAAGTTAATGCTAAAGGCCAAAACAAGCGCAACATATTTCAGATTGTAAAAGTTCCTGGCCAGGAAGCTGACGGCCCGATGGGTGTACTGTGAGAAGTCGATCTGGTGGACAGCGGGCGTCTCCTGTGGCGCCGCCGAGGACTTCTTCGCCTCCGCCTCGATGGAGGCCATGGCCGCCTCCTGGGCCTTCTGGGCCTCCTGCCGCTCCTGCGCCGCCTTCTTGGCCGCCTCCCCGCCGAGCAGATCCACAATCGAGATGGGCTCCTGGTGCGGCTCACCCTCCAGCAGTTCACCAGCGACGCCAGTGGCGCCATCTTCCGGACTGGACTCGCCACCCTCCTCGACGGATGAGTTTGCTGGGGATTCGTGCACCACAACCTTATACATGCCGTTCTCCTCCTTGTTGATGTCCAGGCCAAATGCCTGCACCGTGCCCGGTGGCTCCTCCAACGGCAACGGGGGCAGTGCGCGTCCAAACGTCTCCTCCTCCACCACTGGCTCCAGATCCTCCTGCTCCGGCGCCGGACCACGCATCAGATTCAGCAGGATGCCAAAGATGTAGCGAACGACACAGAAGTGGGCGTAGCCCGTGTAATAGAACATATAGAAGATGATCTTGAAGAATCCGACAATGAGTTCCGGGATGGATTTGGTCTGCATCACGCCAATCTGATGCTTGATGTTCGACGGACTCAGCATGTGGACACCGAACTTCAATCCCTCCTTGACGGCGGTGATGGTGCGTCGGATGGGATCGCGAGCGGCACGCTCCTCCTCCTCCTCGCTCATGTAGGAACTGTAGGCCGTGTCGCGCTTGACGTTGCTGCCGCCGTCATCGGTGGCCATCAGACCCGAGGCGTGGGTCATCTCAAAGATGGCGTCCTCGCAGAAGTTGACGAACGCCTCGAGCTTCTCCTTGTCCCCGCCCTCGGTGACAATGGAGTAGAAGAAGGCGCGCTTGGATTCGCGAATCTGCGGCTTCTCCCACTGCTCGATGTTCGAGTCCTTGATCTCAAAGTAGACGCGCTCAATGCGCTTCGAGCTGCCCAAGATTTCGATGCGTCCGAGGAACGGTTCAAAGTAGTTCAGAACGGAACCGGCTGTCTCCAGGAATCTGGCCAGACGCGGCTCGTTGGGCATGTGCTCGCTGAGATTGGTGAGCAACACAGCCAGGTTGAAACCGATCTCCTTTGATGGCTCGTGGAAGCGCTCGACGAAGGCTCTGTAGTCGATTTTTCCCTCGTGATTGCGTTCGCAGCAAGCCAAAAGGAAATCCATTTCTTCCCTGAAATTCAATTTAATTTAATAATCATTAGTTATTAGATTAATTATGTTTAAAAGTCGAACTAATGATTAATTTACCATTATTTTCGACTTTGCCAAATTATTTAATGATTACGATTACAAAAAATCAAAAATATTCTAAAATTATTAAAATTATTAAAAAATAATCAGAAAAAATCGAAAATAATCTTTTTGAGTATTCGGATTATTTTTGATTTTTTTTCTGATTATTTCCGATTATTTTTGATTTTTTCATGATTATTAATGATTGTTTTTGATTTTTTTTTCTGATTATTTCTGATTGTTTTTGATTTTTTTCTGATAATTTTTGATTTTTTTCTGATTATTTTTGATTTTTTTCTGATTATTTATGATTTTTTCTGATTATTTCTGATTGTTTTTGATTTTTTTCTGATTATTTCTGATTATTTTTGATTTTTTTCTGATTATTTTTGATTTGTTTCTGATTGTTTCTGATTATTTTTTATTTTTTTCTGATTATTTCTGAATATTTCTGATTTTTTTGATTTTTTCTGATAATATCTGATTATTTTTTATTTTTTTCTAAATATTTCTGATTATTTTTGATTTTTTTTCTGATTATTTTTGATTTTTTTCTGATTATTTCTGATTATTTGGCTACTTTGATTGTAAACATTTAAAATATTTTGATTTTTAATAAGTAGTCATAAATAATCAGAAATAATCAAAAATAAGCAGAAAATAATCCGAATACTCAAAAAGATAATTTTGATTTTTTTTTTTTTAATATTTATGAATAAATGTAATAATTTTAGATTATTTCTGATTTTTTGTAATCGTAATCATTAAATAATCACAAATTTTTCAACATTGAATTATATAGTCACTACGATTATTTCCAAAAATAATTTAATTGATTAGTAATTCTAATTTTAACAAGTATGATTAGGAATAACTTTTAAATTTGATATCCCACTTACGGTGTGTAGTTCTTGGACTGCTCCATTTTGTCACGGAATTCCTTGGGTATCACCCAGCCCTCGTTCTTCATATCGATCTCGTGGAAGCTGGGCGACTCAATCAGATCCGCCAGCTTGAGGAACATGTCGAAATACTTGAGAATCAGCTCCACATTGCTGGCGGACTCAACAAGGGTGTCCACCATCTGCTTGCCAATGGTGCCTGATCAAAATAAACAGAGTAAGTCCAACTAATCCTAAAGATAAGTATATATTAAGATCCATTACCATTAACAACATTGCCCTCCAGCATGGACAACATCATGGTGATCATATCCTTTTGCAAATTGAGCAGTTCCTTCAGCAAATCCACCTGACTCGAGTGCTTCGATAGCTTGTCCTGCATGTGCGAGAAGAGAAACAGGAAGCCACCGACCGCATCCCACAATCTGGAATGGGCCAGGGCCTGCTGATTCAGTGTACATGGACCCTGGATGACCTCGGTCAGCGTGTTGAACACTTGACTCGCCACCCCGATGGCCTTGAAGAAGTTCGCCTTGCCGGCCGGATCAATGATCTCCTTGCTGGAGTAGTGCCAATAAAAGTCCATTATCGATTCCTGCAGACGCAGCAAATAATCCACTGTGCAGATCACCACATTCACCGTGGTCGTATTTCCCGCCTGTGTGCGCAAATAGTTTTGCCATTCTAAGCAGGGAAAATGAATTCAATTAGACTTAACATAAATATATAGTACTATATCAGAGACTATCGAGAACTCGACTGAGACCGCGTCGAGTGTTGGAAACAAATCAAATATTTCAAGTGAGCTAAATTTTGATGAAAATTAATTAATAATCAAATTGATATTCCGCATGAAAATCGGATAAGTTTTAACAAAGTTGTGGGCTTCTATTTTTTTGAAAAAATGTCTATGTTTGAAAAAAACTTAAATTTTCCAAGTGATGCAAATCGGTTAACTTTTGAAGGTTAACTGTTTCAATCCTGTTCCGAATTCCGAACGTTTTTAAAAAGTAAAAACGAAAACGAAAGTTTTAATATTTGCTGTTTCCAAATCCAATCGAAATGGGCTTGTTTTTACTTTTCGAACTCGGTTTCGAAAACGTTTTGAAAATGCATTTGAAGTATTTCAGGTTAAATACAGCAGATAGAAGGTTAATAGACTAAAACTTCGCTGTTCGAATTTTGTTATTTAAGCGTAGTACGCTCTAGCCGAAAACATTTTGGACGCTCGAAATGTTCGATGTTTTGAGGTCGGGCCTTACAGAATTCAGTGTGACAGCAAAATACCAAAAATCACTAAAAAGTTGAGAGATTGTTGTTCCTTTGCTGCTGTGGTCACACTGTTGCGTCAGCTGTGCACAACAAACAAGTAAATACAATTTCAAATAATCAAAGTGACAAAATGGACCAAATGGACTGGATCAGTGAAGTAGCAGCGACCAATACCATAATTTTCGGATTAACGGCCTCTGCAATGCTTTCCCATGCACTTTTGATAAAAGTCGCATCAAAATGCTTTTTATCAGTCAAATCCCATATTAATGGCCTATCTCTCACCTCTTCAATTAACCTTATTCGTTCTTCATTTTCGAAGACATCAATTCGGCTCTTATTTTCCTGCTTATTTTTTCCCGCCATTGTTGTTCATAAATTTCGACTAGTCAAAACAACGATTCAATCGATGTTTTGAAAGGTCAAAATAAAGCTGCCATCTGTGGACCAAACAGTGTTGTAAAACGCCAGAAAATATTCTGAGCTGCCCATATTTAGGTACAGCGTACATACGTTTAGAAATGGCCTTACAAAATAATTTCGAGCATGTTTGCAACCCTTTTTTTTATATGAAGTTTTGGCCTTGCAAAAATATTTTCGGCTAGAGCGTACTATGCTTTAATTAAAGCAACTCTAGAAGCTTTCGATTGCGAGAGTTGATATCGATAACAAAAATTATAGTGGAATTCCGAACAGCTCGGTTTTGTTTTTTGTAAAACATTTTATAGATGCTTTTAAAAAAAATCGTTAAAAAAATACTTCAACTGTTTTAACTTGAAGCAGTGATGTTAATCGATTCTTAAACTGTTCAACATTATTATAATTTTCAGCTTATCAGGGGTGCCACAGAAATCGCTTTCGCTTGAATTTCACTTAAATTTAATATAAATTTAAGTGGATTAAAGCGAAAGCGATTTCTGTGGCACCCCAGTATAATTTTAGATATTAATTTTAAAGCTTTAAATGGCATTTACTTTTAAATCCGGTGACTCTACAGCACACGCTTAAAAAACGACAATTATTGTCGATTTTCGGAACTCGGAACAGAAATCAACACGGTTTTTTGTCAAATCAACTCGTTTTTAAAATTCGGAACAGGCCAGAAAATTTTAAAAGTTTGAACTTTTTCAAAAAGTGTCAAGGGGTATAATCTTAGTCTATTATTTGAAAAAGTGTCTTTTAAGTTAATGAGTTTATGTTTGACAGACTGTACTACGTACATACATATATATTTTATATTCTATTCAATATGCATATAATTTATATGATATATACGATGACTTACCCAAATTGTGTCCCTCGCAGGTGAGTTGGATGAACCGGAAGAGAGCACACGTGAACTCGGCATCGTGCATATTCTTCTCACCCGCTGCGCCCTCGGAGCCGACACCAAGACCTGCACCCGCACTTGGAATATACTCTTTGTTGTGTTGTTGCAAAATTTGATTGGGTTTTTTTTTTGTTTTGACAACGATAGCGGGGATCAAGTGTACATACAAACGGGAGTGGTGATTTTGTGGTTGTGGTGATTTGGGCATGCGAGGAGATGGGGAAAGTAGTTGGAAGGAGAAACGAAATCAATACTTGAACTTGGAAATACTTGTGACAGATGCGTGAGAAATGGCGCCACAATAATAATAATAATAATATATAATCAATATAATAATAAAAAAGTTAAAAGGGCCAGCAAATTATAAGCAGGATATCACATCTAAAATAGAACACAGAGTACTTCTGGATTCACTCTTACCCTCGGCCTTGGTGTTACGCTCAAAGGCATCCAGATCGAGGACACTGCACGAGTTCATCAGACCCGCAATCGATGTGAAGAATCCCACATCCTTCTTCTCCTTCAGGTGATTCAGCATGCCCATCTGAATGTCAATGTTGCCGCCACGCAGAATGGCGATGCCCAAATTGAGTGTCGTCATGACCATCTCCGAAGGTATACCTTTGGAGGCGGAAATGTGCAACAGCACCATTTCGGCAACGCCACGATTCGAGAGACGCGCTTGGTGGAAGAGCAGCTTCTGTTTCTCCATTTCTTGTTCCTATTCAAATTGTTTCGAAAATTGAGAAATTTTAGAATCTTCATTTTTATATTATTTTACAACACTCTTGAACATAATAGAAATCTTGTAGAAATCTCTAAAAATTCTAGAAATAATTAAAATTGATAATCGTAATAAAATGTATAATTTATTAAAAATATAATAAAATAAATATGTTTTAAATAAATTTAAAATTTTAGAAATTTCGTTTTTATATTATTTTATAATACTCCTGAACTAAATTAAAATCTTGTAGAAATATCTAAAAGTTCTAGAAATTATTAAAATTGATAATCATAATTTCCTAAAATATTAAATATAAGAAAATGCATAATTTATTAAAAATATAATAAAATAAATATTTTTTAAATAAATAAAAAGTATCCAAAATTGTTTGAAAATTGAGAAATTTTAGAACTTTCATTTTTATATTATTTTACAACACTCCTGAACTGAATAGAAATCTTGTAAAAATCTCTTAAAATTCTAGAAATGATTAAAATTGATCATCATAATTATCTAAAATATCAAATATAGGAAAATGTATAATTTATTAAAAATATAATGAAACAAATATGTAAAATAATAAAAAAGCCAACATTAAATTAAATATTACAAATGTACGAATTTAAATAATTTGAATAAATGGGTTCAATCAATGGGGACTATTCTAAAATTCGAACTTATCAAACTAACTTCGAAAATTTTGACATTTTTTTTAATTTTTTTAGTTAGTTTTTAAAGTTATCAGAGCTGTATTTGGATCTAATTTTCAGTTTTAAATAAGTACAACTCGAATACTTGTTGATATAGTTACCATTAGTCTCGATATTCGACACTTGAGTTCAATCAATTGATTGAATTGATAGCACAATTGGGTTAGGGTATTAATTAGTTGTTTGATTTGTTCACTGATTAATTGATTAACAATGTTAGTTGAGCTTACATGAATGCTTGTGCCCTCGCCCTCTTCAGCACCTTCACCGCCCTCGCCATCTTCGCCGCCTTCTTCCTCCTCCTCGCCACAGGATTTGGCCGCAATTTGAGCATACGACATGTACAGTAGATCCTCTTGAAGTGCACCACTGCGTTCGGTCATCGCACCTCGACAGAATGTGGTTACCAACTGCGTCAATGGATCTGGCTTACTATCCGCCACCTCCTCATCCTTCTTGGACTTTTCGGATTCCTCGAAGGTCTGTGTCAGATCCTCAATCATCACCTCCTGGCCCACATTTTCCTCCTGCAGCCATTGTTCATGGTAGGTGCGGGCAAAGATATTGCAAGCACGATGTCTATATTAAAAGAAAACGATTTTTAATTAGAATAAAATTATTAAACTAATTTCTTTGGCATGCGTTTAGTTTTGAGTTTAGTTTTAAACATTTGCTACAACAAAATGAAAGGAAAGCTAAATAAAACAAGTGATTTCGAAATGCCGAAACTTAAATATAACTCTTGCAGATCCCAGATGATGAAAAGAAAAACTTTATATAAATTAAAAAATTTTAAAGGAATTAAACTTAGAGATTGATACTGCAAGGTTATATAAACAATTTTTTTTTTTTAAAAAACTGTATTAGATATATATTAGCATACCTGTTAAATTTCGATTAGAGTAACTAATCAATTAGATTATTTTTGGAAATAATCGTATTGACTATATAACTCACTGTTGAAAAATTTGTGATTATTTACAATAATTTAAAAATAATCAGAAATAATCAAAAAAATCAAAAATAATCTTTTTGGGTAATCGGACTTTTTTTTTTATTTTTTTCTGATTATTTCTGATTATTTTTGATTATTTATGACTATTTAGTAAAAATCTAATTATTTTAAATTTTCAAAATCAAAGTAGCCAAAATAATCAGAAATAATCAGAAAAAAATCAAAAATAGTCCGAAAGCACAAAAAGATTATTTTTGATTAATTTGTATTTTTCTGATTATTTTTGAATAATTGTAATAATTTTAGATTATTTTTTGTAATCGTTATCATTAAATAATTGGGCAAAACCGAAAATAATCGTAATTTTATCACTTCGACTTTTAAACAAAAATAATCTAATTTATAATGATTATGATTACTAATCATTATTTAACAGGTATGTGTATTAGTAATTCACATGACTACCACCTGCTCATTCGATATAGATGCTTGGCGCGTAAGCTTGATATAACTGCCTGGCGTCGAGCGACCGAAATTTTGGAACTCCAACGTTTTGTTTTGTTCTTGGCGCCGGCTGCCTATATTGGATCGGTATAATAGCATATAGCATAGCGAGAGCATAAAAATACATACAAATATATATAGATAATGGATTATGGTCACAGCACAGTGGTATTGCGTTTAGTACAAGTTAGTCAACAAATCGGTTAAATATAATGGTGATGGATTAAAAACACAGTGCAAGTTTTATAAAACAATAACAAAAGTATTCAGAAATTTAGTTAGAGCTATAGCTTTGTGGGTCGCGTTAGGGTTTTTCTACTGCTTTCATTCGACTTGATGATAATATTGTATCATACATATAGTAGTAGTATCATTATAGGTAGTAACCTGGGTAGAGAATGTAGCGATGTCTGACGGAAACATGCGATTACGGCACGCTTCCTCTGTATCGATACAACGCTCCTGTAGACATTTTTGCTCTGCTGTTGTGGATGGTCGATCTGTAATTGTTTGGTTCACGATTTGAGTTTTTTATTATTATTATTTTTTGGAATGGTTCGACAGTCGACGAGTTCGAGGGTTCGCAGAGAGATAAAATGAAGAAGAAATGTGCAAAGTTTGAAATAAAATGTAAACAGAATTATAGTATGAAATGGTAAACGAAATAATCATAAGAAATGTCTATGTATTTGCAATACCATATTTTAAAACAGCGGTGGACACGAAATCATGAAATCAACAGCCGAATAGGCACACAGAAAAAAAAATCCGGGATATTTAGCCCGAATTTAATCCGAAACAATGTCAGAAGTGGGGTAATCTCGGATTTTCTTTAACCAAGTATGAAATACTTGATTTTTTCAATCCCGAATTCAATCCTGAAATTCTTAAATTCAGGATAAAAAATATGTATAAATTATGTTTTTCGTTACATTTAAACTTTTTTTTTTAGGATTTTTTTTAAAAGATTTTTTTAATCGTTTTTTTTATAACATATTTTTTTAAATTTTTCTTTTGATTGTTTTTTAAATTTTTTTTAAACGTTTTTTTTTTAAACATTTTTTTTTTTTAAATTTTTTTTTAACAGATATTTTTATTGTAAATTTTATTTTTAACATTTTTTTAATTTTAGGGGCCGAAAGAGAATTTTCCTCTCGCGCTCAGCAAATGTTTTTTTTTTCCATTTTAATCCCGATACAGGCTTGATTATTCAGCTTAATCCTGAATACATACTTAAGAAATGCGGGCTTAAATCAAGTATTTTATACTTGATTTTAGAATGGCATTTTGTTTTCTGTGCAGAAATCTAGTTGCGAGCAGTTGCTGCTCCCGGAGCCACTGCGTGCCCACCACTGGTTTAAAATCAAGTCCCCTAGATACTTACCATATGCAGGCCAAACAGGACCTTTGCCATGGCCACAATGCGATCAACAGTTTCCTGGGTCTTGTCCTTGCCCTTCTCATTCGAATTGCTGTTGACCTTCTCCAGGGCCTGTTCGTCCATGGACTCCTCGGTCTTGCCCAGCTTCGAGTAGAGATAGTGCTGCCAGGACATCTCGTCGGAGGGATCCAGCTTGTCGGGCAGCGTCAGTTGATTGCGAGCAAACTCAATGACATCGTATTCGTTCATCTTCTTCAGATAACGATCCTTGCAGTGCTGGACGAGCTCCTGCTCGCGACCCGCGAACAGATTCAGGCCCACGGGCAGCAGACGCTTCAGGCAGGCGACCATGAGACTCGCTTGGACTTCCTTGTCCTTGTCGCGTTTCTTGTCCCTGTTCTTCTTCTTCTTCTTGACCTTACCGCCCACCGCGGGCACGCCCTCCGAAATGGCCGATCGCCGTGTGGCCGTCGGCATGATCAGGGCCATGTTATCGATCTCATTGGCCGAGATGAAGTTCTGCTCCTCCTTGAGGAAGTATTGACTCTTCGACCAGATGTTGAAGATCTCGGCGACATGGTTGTACAGCTCCTCGGCCTCCGGGATGTTATCCTTTAGCCAGTGATTGCGCTGCAGGTCCACGTATTTGATGAGCAGCGGATAGAACGAGTAAATGTCGCGCACCAGGAGATTCCAGTCCTCCTGGAGCTGCGTCTCCACCTGCGAAGTGTCATCGGTGGCCGATTTAATGAAGCCCCGCATGCTCTCCTCCTTGTGCAGCATGTTCTCCGTGCGCTTCTTCACCCGCTCAGCCAGCGGCAGGAAGGGATCCTTCAGCAGCTCCTCCGAGGTGTTGATGATGATCTGCTGCGTGTAGGCCGCAATCCGAGTCATCCAGGGGGCATTGTCATTCCCAATGTTCTTCTTGATCATCTTGAGCACGTTGCGCAGCAGGGAGTTCATATGATCGGCAGTAACCATGGTCACATGGTTGCCACTGGTCGGACTGACGTTGTCGGGTCCCTGGGACCACCAGAAGGGCAGATAGGCGCACAACAGGGGCAGGATGACATCGATGATGTGCGGTGCATCCGTGTACGTTTTATCCGACTCCACAAACTGATCGACCTCGCTGAGGATCGTCTCCAAATTGGGCATGCAGCTCTCCATTTTGACCATGATGTCCTGTGCCTCCAGCGAGTGATCCGCAATGCGATTCAGCAGCGAGAACTGATTGTGCTTGTTGAGATGCGGCTCCAGATACGCCACCGGGAAGCAGGAGCTATAGGCGCCCAGACACGAACCCAACGCGGGTCGATGACGCTCGATCTCCGTCTTCAGATACTTGCGATCGTGCGTCAACGTGGCATCGGTGCCCAGATGGTACAGGGCAGCCAGGATCTTGTAGGAGGCCACCTGAATCTCGTCCAGCAGCAGATCGCTGCCATAGTCGCAGGCAGCCAAGTGATCGAACATGGCCGTTAGCACGGGCAGAACCACCTGGTTGACATAGCCCAAAGACGTGGAGGTTTTCAGATGCGTTCCACGCAGGTGACTGTACTTGCCGTCCTGCAGATTCAGTATGGTGTTGCCCAGATCGTCGGACGTCTGGTTGAAGAACGTCAGCATCGAAGTGCGTATGAATTCGGGGCAATTCTTGGTCAACGTCTTGGCATCGATGCCCTTGACGAGCACCTGCAGACAGCGCACGGTAATGCGCACATCCGGCCCAAAGGCGCTCAACCGATTGCGCAACAGGGCGGCCAGCTTACAGAATATAGACGCCACCATTTCCTTCTCCTTGAGCGAGGCAGCTCCAATGTTGTTCGTGGCCGTGGCAATGGCTATGAAATAGTTGCGATGCGTCGAAAAGTACTTCTCCATTAAAGGTAGCACCACCTTCGAGAAGAACTTGATGTCCCGCGACGCGGTCTTGAACGAGGTGCGTCGACTGAACGTCGTCGATGGCTTCAGCAGCTTCATGTTGATGGTGGCCCGGTCCAGATATTGAATCAGCTTCTCCAGCAGCGAGTAGGAGAAGCGCAGCTCAACCGCTGCCTGAGTGGCGCCGCCTTCCTCCACGGCACCGCCCTTGGAAGGCCTAGGAACAAAGCAAGGTATCAGTTTACTTTTCAAGTAAAAAGACAAGTGGGAAAGTCTGCAGTCGAGCTGCCGACTTTAGGATATCCGTTACTTATTTAAAAAAATTTAAAATATTTTTTATTGCATACCTTTAGGCCCATGCATTGCTTAAAAACTTCAATCAGCCATTACCACCTTTCTATTTGCCCGATCTTTTTACGATTTAGTAGAATGATAGGTAATAATAGTAGCTAAAGTAAATTCGTAAACAAATCCTAACATGCATTGCAACGAATACAATATCCCCTTTTACTTGTTTTTTAAGTAACGGGTATAGCTACAGTCGAGTGTACTCGACTTTAAAATGCTCGCTACTCTAACACGCAATGTTACTCACATTTTTTTCGACCCTAGAGAATGTCAAGACTATCCTTAATAATTTTAATAAGTTGTGGAAATTAATCTAAATTTTAAATTTAAATCTTTTTTTTCCATTTTCCCACTAAACTAATACACTCTTTTATCCTATGTTTAACAAGTATACTAAATTTGCAGCTGATTATTAAGTGCAACTTTTTAGAAATCAAGCCCACTTACTTGTGCAACTTGTATCCCTGATACTGCATGTATTTCAAGAACTCCTGCGATCGCTCGCGATCCTTCTTCTTCTCCTTGTCGGTGAGCAGATCGTAGGGCACCAGTTGGGGATGGATGACGCCACCGCAACCGTTCAGCTCCTCGTTCTTCTTCTTCGCCCAGATATCATGGGAGTTTTCGGCCAGACGCTCGGCCATATTTTGCATTTCTCTGCTCAGGGTGAGATTGCTCATGTCCACGGGATGTGGATGGTAGTTGAAAGGACTGCCCTCATTCTGAAAATCATGCTATTGTTTAAGCGCCAGCCGTGTGCAAGTATTTGGGAATGCCCCGCGAGTCATAATTCGCGATTTGGATATGGATTTCGATTTGTAGTAGCAGTTTTTATTTTGGCCAATTGTGTATTAGGGGAAAGAAATTTGCAAAGTTCGTTATTGTTGAAAATGATTGGGAAGAAACGTTAGTGAGCGGAAATATTGAGTACATACAATTTGGGGCTTTGATTGACGACGCGTCGAGCCACGATGATTGAGTGGCAGGTCCATTTCGGAGTGCTCTACGGTCCATCCAATGGCCAAGAGACCCTTGAGGCATTCACGCACCGGATCTCGGTACCGCTCACGTTCCTATTTAAAGAGATATTAAAATAAGTATACATATAAATCAGCGGTGGGCACGCAGTGGCTCCGGGAGCAGCGGCTGCTCTCGAATTCAGATTTCGTGGCCACCGCTGGTATAAAGTATAGATAGTATAGTATGAGTTTTGTTATGATGCGATTAACGACGAATGAGGATGTCCATTGCTGATGCTGTGATGCTACGTACATATTCGGTGAGCATGTTGTAGGGCTTTAGACGTGGATGCTTCCGTTCGCTATCGGATCGAACATCGCCATATGTCCAGGCACCTTCCAACCGGCGACTGGCCCAGGCATCGTGATAATGTTCACTGAACTTTTGCACCAACGAATTGAGATCGTTGTCGAGATGCACATTGTTCGTATCGATGGGATTGGGCACATATTGCGGTTGATCGGGTGCCCCCATTTGCCGGCCATAATAATCCTCGTCGGTGTTCTTCGACAGACTGTAATCGGGCGGCAGGGCACAGCCGATGGCAATGAGGCAGGGCAGGGCTTTACCGAACAGTTCCGGGTCATAGTCCATGTTGCTCAGCGAGTCAAAAATGTTGGAGAAGAGAAGCATTGTCAGTCGCTTCTCCTCATCCGAAGATGCTCCATACGAGCCTTGGCCTTGAGTCGAGCCATAGTACTTGGCGCAGCGATCGAAGTGTAAAGTGAGCAGCTGTTGAAAGAGTATAAAAGTTGGTTAATCAATCAAACTGTCAATCGAGTAATAAGTCAATCAATCAAGCAATAGTTCCATCAATCAACTTATGGACCGTTTAATTAATCTGTCAATCAATCATTTAATTACTCAATAAATCAATCACTTAGTAAATCAATCAGTCAATCTACTTACTAATCACTTATTCAATCCGTCAGTCAATAAGTCAATCAAACAATAAATTTATCTCCCAGTCAATCACCCAGTTATTGAGTCATTACATTAATAAATCAATAAGATTAACCATCAATCAATCAATCAAGCAGTCAATCATCAATCAGTCAATCAATCAAGCAGTCAATCATTTAATTTATTAGTTTAACACACGTTCAATCAATAAGATAATCCATCCATCAATCAATCAAGCAGTCAATCATCAATCAGTCAATCAATCTGGCAGTCAATCACTTAATTCATTAGTCTAATACACGTTAAGTCACTAAGATAAACCATCCATCAATCAATCAAGCAGTCAATCATCAATCAATCAATCAGTCAATCATTAAATTAATCAGTCTAACACATATTCAAGCACTGAATCAATTTATTTATTTATTTATTTATTTATTTACTTTTTTTTTTTTTTTTTTTTTTATTTATTTTTATTTAATTAATCAGTCAATCACATTTAAGCCAATCAATCAATCAGTAAATCAATCAACACTTACCCTGAGTGCAACCGTCGTATACTCCGATAGTTTGGATACATCAACAGTCAACTTGCGCAATAGCTTGAGGAGCATGGCAGGTTGCATTTGCGATGTGAGTGCGACCAGGAAATCGGATACAGCCTCGCGCTGCCCCTTGGTTAGCATACGGTTCTTGGATAACCTGTAGACCGTGTGCAGCGTGGCATCCAAGAGACTGGCATAGTTCTCGGCCTCGTTGTAGAACTTGGAGTGCTTGATCAGCAGCGGCAGTATCGAGTTGCCAATGTATCGGTTCATGGCCAGTGCCATGTCACTTTCGGAGCCATCGCTCTTGTCCAAAATGGTGGCAGTGCGCAGATCTGGCAGAAATGCATCCTCGAGCAGTCGATAGAACAGATCTTGCGTCTCAATGCCATAGACACGTTCCAAAAACAGGACAATACTCTGCTTATTATTGGGTAATAGGCCCGAGGGCATATCCGATTTCGGTTTCTCCTCGCCGGGAGCGGTCTGGGTGAGTGTGAATTTCAGACTGAGCACACCCTGAAGGTCTTCCAGTGGCACAAGAGATCTCAAAATAGCTCTAGCTCTCAGCGACTCGTTCTTGCCCTGCTCGATAACAGAGACATCGGGGGCACATCTTCCGAGTAGGTCGACGAGCGTACAATAGAAATTCAATATTGCTGCCCCCGTATCGATATAGTCTTCGTCCTCATCGCTCTCTGGCAGGGGATGGGTGAAATTGAGTCCGACTATTGTGCCTTCGGCCTCGTCTTGCATCTTACAGCGATCCGAAATGCGCTCCGACATCCGGTTCGCCTCGACGATGGCACGGAAGAGACCTTCCCCTTCTCCTCTTAGAGCCGGTCCCAAGCATTCTGGACGACGGATAAGAAGACGAATGACAAGGTTCGCATTCTCCTCGACACTCTCGCCGTTAACCCACACGCAATAGCGCAAAAAGTCCAAATATCTTTCGCCCTCGACGGGATCCCAGCCCAGATCGGGATAACCCTTCTCCACCAGCTCCGAATTGCTTTGCAGTCCACAGCGGGACAGATAAACGGCAATTTTCTCCAAATAATGTTCCCTAAGTGCCAGAGCTAATTCTGTGTTCTCCATCAAACTCGAGTATGCCACATCCAGCGGTGTCGAACCACGCAGACTGGGTCTGGCCAACAGAATATTTGCGTTGTCCAGCAGAAAATCAAAGTGATCAAACATCGCCTTCTGATTCTGACGACCCGTGCGACAGAAATAGCAGAGGAAGCGACAACAGGCGACGACCATCTCATGGGAGGTGTCCTTCTCCTTGGAGGGCACACCCTCGGCTCCCTCCGCCTGGGTGGGTGCATCGCTCTGCGCCTGCGCCCGACGGCCCAGCGTATTCATCATGACGGCCATAACGTTCTCATGCACACGCAGAATGCGTATCAAGTCGGGATGCTGGAAGAATGTCGCATTGTTGACCAGCTTCCAGAGACGCTTGCGCATCAGCTCCTCCTCTTCCTGGCTCATTTGGACGGGCAACAGGGCGCGGATTTGACTGAGTCCCACCCACATTTCGGCGACATCTTCGCGTGCACGCTGATTGATCACATAGGTCTTCTCCAGAGCTCTGACCAGCTCGCCGACCGTATCGTATTGTCGGACCAGTAAACTGAACATTTCGCGCACCAATTTCGGATTCTCAATCTGTGACTCTTCAGCCCAGCTGACAATGGTTTTAATCAGAACCTTGCGGAAAACTTCTTCAGGTGTCTTTTTCTCAGGCTCCTCCACTTCCTTGGGACCCTCTTCCAACTCCTTGACGGTGTTGATGAAACTGTAGATTTTCGTAATGGGTCCCGTTTTGATCTCTTCGATCGCAGCTGCCTCGGTACCATCCGGCTCCTGCAGTGCATTCAGCGATACCTTCTGCATTAACATATCGTGGAATTCGCTGAGGCGACTGCGCAATTCAAGGCCACACGTACAATTGTCCTGATCGTCCGATTCGAGATTCTTAAAGCATAGAATCTGATTCATTTGCTCTCGCGGTGGACAACGGAATTCCTTGGTCTTTTTGGCCGCAACAGCACTTGGCAAATCGGATTGCTTAATCTCGATATAACGTCGCAACTGATCGGTTTGCAGATCGCCCACAAAATCATGCGAGAATGCTATAATGCTCTCCACCCGATGACGCAGCTGGGTATCGTACAGATGGTGCAATAGATAGCACATCTGCAGCTTGGCGCCCTCGGCCATTTTCATGGTGAGCAGACCCTTCCTGTGTTCATCTTTACCCTCTGAAATGAAATGGAATAAAACATTAAGTAAAGTTCTCAATTCTTCTCTCTGGATCAGCGGTGGGCACGCAGTGGCTCCGGGAGCAGCGGTTGCTCCCAACTCAGACACAAATAGGGTTGTTGTTATTGTTGCGCTCCCGAATTCAGATTTCGTGCCCACCGCTGCTCTGGATCATTGAGTTTGCTTCTCTTTTTTTTTGTATCCGATTCCCACCTCTCTCGAAAGTGACGTCCCAAGTCTCTGGATCGACCATTACTAATAGTTTCTGAACGTCCTCGTCTGTAAGGACGCCCACTAACAGCAGGCGATCGGTTAACTTGATCAGGGGTCTACAAAATTGAAATAAAATTATAGTTTTTTTTTTTTTTTTTTTTTTTTAAATTTATCTTTAACAGATCACTTACAAGAAGAGATTCTCATTTGTCCAGCCGATGGGATCGCGGTTGTGCACTTGATTGATTTCCACGGCATCTTTGAGAGCTTCCATGACAAACTGGCGGACTACTTCTAATGGGAACTTCGGGGAGTACAACTGATCGATGTTGGGTATTGGTTCGCTGGAAACACTTGGCATACTAGATGTTGCAATCACAGGGGGTCTGAACGGGGTTCGAGTTCGAGTTGTTGTTGTTGTTGTTGTGATCGGTATCGGTAGCGGTATCGTTATCGATTTGGTCGTGCATTGAGATCAAGTGTTGGATCAGTGCAGGTGGTTTTGGTAGTTGGTATTTGTTTTTTTTTTTTTTTTTTTTTTTTTTGATTGAAAAGTATTGGAAATAAAATGAGCTATGAACAATACGAATCAGGTACGATAAAAGAAGCATTCATACATATGAATCATGTATTTTAATGCAAGTGTGGAGATCTTAATCTAATGGGAGGAGGACCTGAGCCTTGGACCTGAACACACTTACGTGATTTCCGTCATGCGCAGCTGAGGACGCACGGATTCCGTGACCAGGGAACGCAGCGAGTGACGCATCTCATCCTCGGCATAGAGTTCCTTGAGATCCGCTCCCAAGGGTGTGATGTATTCGTTCTTGCACACCTCCATCGTGGTGGCATGCGACTCCAGATGCAGGGCAATCAGCAGATCATAGAAGCCCTGGCGCAGTGGACCGCTCATGTACTCCGACCTGATCGCATACAGCAGCTGCTTCTGGTCCACGTGCTGGCACAGGGCGTGGGCAGCCCGGTAATTGGACTGGTAGCACAGGGCGGCATACAGGGTGAGCGTGTGGGCGTGGAAGGACAACAGCTTGTCCATCTCGATCAGCTCGAGGATGTCGATGCATCGATCCTCCTCGGGTATGTGCAGGGCCAGCATCGAGACGGGATCCTCGCAGAGCATCGACCAGCCCCGAATGTCCGACAGCTTGAGCGCGTGCACCTGGAGGGATGTGTTCGGGACGCGTGCCCACTGATGTGGCCGGAGGCACTGCACCTTCAGTCGAGGCGGCGACTGTGGATTGATGTGCTTGTCACTCGTTGGCAACACCGCCGCCGACAAGGGCAGAGTGGTTGGCGTTCTGCCCAGCTCAATTTGTAGAATCTCCTTGCTGGTCGCCTCCACAAAGATGGCCGGAAACAGTTTCGTGTCGGGCTCCATCATCCATCGGTGCGAGGTTTCCTTGCCCTCGCACGTGAAGCGGATTATGCCCGTCGCCGTGTCCACAAAGCATCCCACGAACATGCCCTGGGAGGCACCCTTGCCAGACGCATCCTGGGTCACCTCGTTGAAGAGCTCGTCGGCCCGGACGACGTAGCAGCTCTGACGATCGATGCGCTCGATGGGCACCTCATAGTAATCCTCGATGTAAACCGATCCGCGTCGCACTTTGTTCTTGTTGAACTCGCGACTGTGCAGATGATATTGGGTCGTCACCCAGCCCACGTACACATGCGTCGGGTCCTGGCCGGGGAAGATGCGCACGCCGTAGAAGTATTCGTTGATCAGCTTGAGGCACTCGGCGTCGAACATCTCGTTGCCCGAGGTCTCAACTGGCGACTGGCCGAGGTTCGTCGAGCTCAGCTGCCTTGGTCCCTGTGGCACCGGACTGGGCGGTATTTCAGCCTGTTAAAGTAATAGGTTTTTATTTATTTATAATAAAATATATTTAACATATCTACACCGATAAAAAAAAGGATATAAAATCAAGATTTTGGTCTCAGAACTAAGAACTTTGGTCTAAAAGATGCTTCGAGAACATGGAAATCTTGTAGTAAGAAAACACATCTTGATTCTAAGAACATTCAATTAAGACAAAGTTCTTATTTTTAAGATCATAAATTCATATATTTTCAAGACCACAAATCTTAGTATAAGAATAAAATTTACTATTTTCTTAAGATTATATGTTCTTATTTATAGACCAAAAAGTTTTGAATACTCAAGACAAAAAATCTTAAATAAAGATTAAGCTTCTTAGCATATTAACTTGTCATCGTTGAGACTCCAGAACCAGTTGTGAATTCTAAGTCTCAAAAAGTGTTTTGTTGTTAAGAGAAAAAGATCCAAGATCGAAGATTTTTATTCTTATATTAGGCACTTAAGATTTTTAAGAATAATAGTTTAGTAGTTTGTTTAGTTTTAGTTATTTGGTCTTAAAATGGTCTTATATTAAGAACAAAATATTTAAATTTGAGAATTTCTTCTTATATTAAGAACTTCCGATTTTCAAGATTAATATTCTTAGTTTTAGTATTTTGGTCTTAAAATATTCTTATTTCAAGAACAAAATATTTAAGATAAATGTTCTTTATTTTAGAAATTGGTCTTTTTTTTTCAGTGTAGTTTTCTTTTGAGCTTACGTTGTTGAGTCGCAGGGTTGGTGTCCTCGTGGTCATCTGCTGGTTCACCACATTCCTGCCATGGGCCACCGTATTTCTGCGCTCCAAGGATGTGTCTGCCGTTCGGGCACCGCTTTTCTCACGGCTCTGATCCCGGGACTTCTTGGAGAAGAACTTGAACGGACTGCGACCACGTTTCTTCTCTTTATCGAGATCGTCGCCCAGTCCATTCATGTCCAGCACCGAGGATGAACGCTGCATCTCATCCAGGGCGGCGGTCATGTCCGTCTCGAACGTGATGTTGCGGGTCAGGGAACCCTTGCGAGGTGGCCGAGAGGGTCCGCCACGCATCATGTGCTCGGCCTCTGGCTCGGTGTGGTCGTCAAAGTTGCGGGTCAGCCCCTTGATGTCGTTCATGTTGAAGCCGCTCTTCAGCATATGGTCCATATGGGCTGCATTCTGGGTTTGCAGCTGAGCAGCCGCCTCCTGAGCCTCGCGCATCAGACGATATTGCCGGATCTTGATGTCCTCCCAGCGACGCGCCTTCTCCTGCTCGCTGATGAACTCACTCATGCAGGTGACGGGCAGGGAGAGACGCAGGAACTCCCAGTTGGCCTTCTCCATGGTCTCGAAGGTATTGTGCGAGATCTTTAAATGGGGCGGAGTATCAGCACCGCCCGGAATACGTGTCACATCAATGCGGCAATCGGGCATCTCCTCAGTATTCTCAAATATCGGTTGATCCTTGGTGTACCAATGGGTCACTGGTCGTTGCATGTTCCTGTGAATGAAATTATTTAAAGATTAGAATGCTTAGAAATGTTTAAATCAGCGGTGGGCACGCAGTGGCTCCGGGAGCAGCGGCTGCTCTCAACTTAGGTAGAATTCAGATTTCTTGCCCACCGCTGGTTTTAATCTTGAACACTTACACACAGAACGGCTCGTAACCCTCTTGGAGGCCGCATGTCGTGAAGAACTTGAGGGAGTCAACATCTTGGCCGTAAATGAGACGCGCCTTTTGGCCAACTCCCAGGGTGCAGGCGGGCACAAAGCCGACACCTTCAGCGGTGACATCGGCAAACGTTGTCTCGCCGCCCAAGGCATCCATGAGCAGTTCTCCATTCAATGAGAAGCCTGTGCAAATATTATTATGTAGTTTTTAATAGGCAATCAAATTAATAATTCATTAACTAAGGTTATTTATGAGCATCTAAGCGAAGCTGCTTTTGAACAAATTAAGAATTCCAATTAGGCCAAAATCTCCGCATTATCAAACTATGTGCGTACTCATCGGCCCTTTATGTTATGCCTTGACTTTAGCTATATATAGAAATCAGAATTCACTAAAAAGTCGCATCGCACTAGCATAAAAAAAAAATAAAGTCCTATGGACTATAAATAAAATCCGTGCGTATTAGATTGTTTTTTTTGCAATGCTCCTTGCGATTTTATGGTTATTGCATTGGTTTAGTTTTGAAACAAAGCTGATTAAACAGTGTTAACTGTTAGCTGTCATGCCAAATTTGATATATAGTATATAATATTCAATTAGTAGTACATCGGAATGAAAACGGAACTTTTACTGAAACCTTTGTTGGAATAAATATCGTTTTAAATGGGAATTATGATTCTTTAAACCAGTGGTGGGCACGCAGTGGCTCCGGGAGCAGCGACTGCTGCTAGATTAGTCTCCAAGTTCCAATTTCATTCCGTGATTAGTATAAAAATGTCGAACTTAACGCTGAGGATGTAACTACAGGCAAATTCATTAGTTAATTAATTAATAAGCTTTTTGTGATGAGCTGATGTGTCACCTTTTGTCACAGGTTGTCCTTCGATATGATGCGATTGTTAGGCTTTGTGTTCAAAGTAACAAATAATTGGATGTTAGGGCAAGGGATATTTGTTGGACTTGACAACAAAATACAAAAATATAGTATTCAAGACGTATAATAATGGAATTTGTTGTATTATATAACAAGAATTGGATTGGCATGTGTGTAACTCGAAGTATGATACCCTGTTTTTTTTAAATTCTTTTGTAGTTCTTTTGGTCTTTGGATTTGTGAATCATTTTGGAAATGCATGGTATTGTACTTAGCTGTCGAATAGCAGGGACCTGGATGACATTTAGTAGATATCAAAAGCACGGATGTACAAATCTATGTTTTTTGGTTTCTTTTTGGTTTTTTGGGGGTTTTGTTTTTACATTACAACAAACGAGCATTTATGTGCGTTTCTTACTAATTGTGTGATCGGCTATGTCTATAAAGACGCCGACTATATCCCCAGGTCCGCACTGTTTCCCGAAGGATTCACTGTTGCCACCGTAGACTTTCTCTTCCTAAAAATTGCAATATGTTTTAATGTTCAAATTCGAATATGTTTGTGCCCCATTATTTTTTTGTTTGTTTCTTTTTTTGGTTAATGATCAATAATGAGAGTATCGCTAAATTAACAGAAAAATAAATGATTAGAAAACAAATTATTGAATGAATAGAGAAGAGTTAAACAAAATGCGTTCGATCAAATTGTAATAATTAAAAGAAAAACAACGTAGTAGGTAGCGTTGATAGTGTGTCTAGGGTCCTTACTGATCGTTTGCTCCTTGACGTCGATGAAACAACCAATGACGTCACCAGCCTCATAGCGCACACCAAAGTGCTCAATGGATCCGGCGTGCATTTTGGTTACCTATAATCATGGGTGGGTTTTGATCTTCCATTAAAATACCGAACTTATCGAGCGCAATTACCACAAGGTTGAACCTTGAACCTAACGTCAGTTTGCTGTGTAACCCCATGACCCCGTGGCATACTCACATTGTGACCGTCAAAGGCCCAGCTGGTGTCCTCGCTGCCCAACATGGCGCCCGGATAGCAGTCGGCCCGCGCCCAGCCGACTCGCATCGGACCCGCCGTCAGCACCTCGAACTCAAAGTACCACTTGCCAAAGGTCACGGCGTAGTTGCGCTCCACGCGGTACGTCCGGAAGGCGGAGAACTTGAGGCGTTGTGCCTCGGCCAGCAGGGCTTCGGTGCCCTCGCCCGTGGGCGGGTCCAGGACGTAGCCGTAGACCAGCAGGGTGCGCACCGTCTCCGAGGCCGTGTCGCGATTCGCCTTCTTGATGGCCTCGTCCACCTTGGCGTAGGGCACCAGGTGGGGACTGCGATGGTTCTCCGAGTCCTCGTTCAGGCCGTACGTCCAGCCCTGTTGGATCCGCTCGCGTGCCCACAAGTTGTGCGTATTCTCGGCCAGCTGATCCACCAGCTCCTCGAGCTTGGGCGTCAGCGTCACGGCGCTGAGGTCAAGGGGCGCCGGCTTGTAGCCGTTGCCCTGCATGAAGATCTCGTTGGGCAGGCGCACGGGGCGAATGCGCGCCGGGGGCTTGTCCATGGTGATGTAGTAGCCCAATGAAATGATGGTTCTGTGAATGGGAGAGTTATTCAAATTAAACAGTTGCAATTTTTGAAATAAAATCAGGAACCACAAATAAGAGTAATGAGAAACTGGATAAACTTTTCAATTTTTATTTTAAGATTAACGAATAAAAGGTTTTTTTCAATTTTTATCATAAAAATTGAAAATAAAAGGTTTTTTTCAATTTTTATCATAAAAATTGAAAATAAAAATTATTTTTTAATTTTTATTTTTCAACTTTTATAATAAAAATTGAAGAATAATTATTATTTTTAACTTTTGTTATAAATTTATTTTAAATTTTTATAATCAAAATTTTTAAATTACTTTTATTCTATAAATTTTAAATAAAAATTTGAAAATAATTTTTAAATAAAAATTGAGAAATAATTTGTATTATAAAAATTTAAAAACAAATTTTATTTTTAATTTTTATAATACAAATTTATTTTAAATTTATAAAAAAATTTCTTTTTAAATTTTTATAATAAAAATTATTTTTCAATTTGTATTAAAAAATTATAGAATAAAAGTTATTTTTTAATATTTACTATACAAATTTAAAATAAAATTTACTTTTAAACTTTTATAATAAAAATTGAAGATTAATTTTTATTTTAAATTTTTGTTATAAATTTATTTCAATTTTTATAATAAAAATTTAAAAATAACTTTTATTCCATAATTTCAAATAAAAATAGAAAAATAATTTTAATTTTCAATTTTTATTATAAATTTATTTTCAATTTGTATAATAAAAATTGAAAATTAATTTTTACTTTCAATTGACAAAATAAAAATTGAAAATAAGAGTTAAATTATAATTAACAAACAAAAATTGAAATATAATAATTATTTTATAATTTTTTTTTATTTAGATCGCAAAATAAGAGTTATCTTTTATTTTTTTTTTAATAAAATTCAACAAATAACTTTTTTGTAATTATTTGTATTTTAAAAATTAAAATCGTTACGGTCCCTGGTTTAAATGACTACTTACTTCAGTGTTTGCACAGCCAGTTGATTATCATAACGCTTTTCCGCTGCCGGCAACTTCTCGAACTGCGTCAGGCAGGGATGGATGCGATGATAGTCATCCCGATGCTCGCCCCAGGACCAGCCGGCGTCGATCTTGTTCAGGGCCCACATTTCGTGGATATTCTCCGCCAGCTTCTCCTTGATTTGGTCCACGGAACTGGGCAGGGAAACGCCCGTGGTATCAACGGGCTTGGGCACGAATGGAGTGTCGTCCTCGATGAGCCAGGGACCGGCCAAGACGTTCTTGCTGAGATTGCCAAAGTAAAAGCACGGATCCAGGCTGAGTATCTGATGGGGCATCAGGCACTGGACGAGGGCCGAGAAGCCCATGGGCGGGGCATATTTGAGGCGACCATGGTCACCGCCAAACAGGAAGCGGCAACTCAGCTTCGAGGAGCAGCTCATCACGGGGAAGAACATGCCGTCGAGATTGAAGTCTCGGAAGCAGCCGCGCACCTTGACGCCGTTGAAGGTGAACGTGATGACGGGCACGGAGAGATCGATGGCCACGCCGATGACATCGCCCTTGCGGATGTACGGCTCCTCGGGCTGCGAGTCCATGACCAGCGACCTGCGTCCGCCCGTCCACAGGAAGGCGCCGTCGAAGCCAAACGAGTAGAGATCGTCGCCGACTCCGTTGCCGCCCCACTTCTTGCCGCCGCCCGGATACGGGACATAGCCGGAGGTGTTGGCCCAGCCGATGCGCAGATGGGGCATTATGTGTGTGGTCTGCTCGATGTGGTCCATGGTCACCTCGAAGTACCACTTCTGGTACATGGACGAGCCGTCGACGCGTCCCACGAATATGTTGGGACGAATGCTGGCCACATATGATCCACCAGCAGTGTCTGCAGCAGCAGATTCTTGCCCGGCAGCAGGAAGTCACAGATGTTGTTCTGCGAGGAACGAACGGCGACTCCGTTACCCACACACAGGGAGCACAGGACATCGAGGACCTTGGGATCACGGCCGTGTTTCTCTAGCAGCGATATGATCACCTTGATGTGGGGATGGCAAAAAAAATGTATTAATCGATTTTTGAATCATTAATTTAAGCTACGCGATTATTAATTCCAATTAATCGACGAAAAATAAAAATAATCGATTAATCAAATGATTAATTTTTGTTTTAGTTTTTTAAAATATTCTGTAATGCAATGCCATTGTATAGCAACAAAAATTAAGAACAATAATAAAATGCCCAAAAAAATATAAATACAGCTCACAGCTTAAAGTATGCAGGTAAAATTTTGACATTTAAGGCTAATTTGAGCCGTTATCGTTAACATTATAAATATTTTCATCAATGGAAGGGTCATTTAAATTCCGTTTGAATGACATAAAACTTTCTTTAACCCACATTAGGTACCCCTCGAAAATTTCAAATTTATGTAAAAGTCTACTTTTTCAACTTTTTTCCTCGATTTTTCACAAAAAATATTTTGATGCAGAAAATTTTGTTTGACAATTCTAAGAGTGACTGCAAAAAAAATTTTCAAATATATTTTTGCTAGTATTTTTTTTAAAATAAAATTTCCACGTGTGTTTCCCTGAAACAACTTTGGCAACGACGCGATTATTTGATCGAATAATCGATTAGTGTTTCAATTAATCGCAACACATTTTACGATTCAATTAAATCGCCAATGGAAGCAAAATAATCGATTATTGTGTATCATATGATTAATCGTGCCATCCCTACCTTGATGTGCTCGTCTCGCATCATGTTGAGCGCCTCCGGGGAATCGATGAGCACACAGTGGAGCACATCCAACATGCCGGATCCCTCGCTGGACGCCTGGGAGCCAAGGCGGGAGAAGAGCCAGTTGAGGCGATTGCTGTTCGCGAACTGGGCACAGTTCGTGTGGTTGCCCTTGATGATGGCGGCCAGCAGTTGATACAAATAGGTGGAAATCAGATCCCAACTCTGACCGGTCTCATCGCCGGCCAGAAAGCTGGCCAGGAAGCCCTGCGAGGTGATTATGTTGATCTTGTCAATGGCCTCGAGTATCAGATTGAGCACGCCCTCCTCCTGAAACAGATCCTGGCGATTTCTCAACGCACGGAAGCGATTCTGCTTCTCCTCGTGCTCTGTGGGGGGGAAAAAGAAACAAAGCAGTTTATAAATTGAAGGAGTTTCGGATTTGGATCTTTGATTCTTACCCATGTCATCTTCTGGTTGAGAGAAGTAGTTGATCAAGTCCTCCAGACACATGACCATCTCGTTGAGGTTAACTTTTTGGAAGAATACAGAATGTCGACGATTGGATTGCAAGGTTTCCAGGGCGCTAAAGGGAAAAGAAGAGTTTTGTGAGTAAGTCACATAATAATGAGTAGTTTAATAATAATGAGTTAATAAATAAAAGGTGTTATTTTATGTACATTTAAAATTAATATTAATTAATTAATTTTAATCAATTAATTTAATTAAATGAATTTTAATCAATTAATTTAATTTAACTAATTTTAATCAATTAATTTTAATTCATTAATTTTAAATGTAAAATAATTCATTTGTTATTAAACTACTCATTATTACGTTATTTTACATTTAAAATTAATTTTAATTAATTTTATTTTATTAATTTTAAATGTAAAATAATAAAATGAGTTATGAGTTAATAAATAAAATGAGTTATTTAACATTTAAAATTAATTTTAATTAATAAATTTTAATTAATTAATTTTAAATAATTAATTGTAATTAATTAATTTTAGATGTTAAATAATAAAATGAAATATGAGTTAATAAATAAAATGAGTTATTTTACATTAAAAAAATAATTTTAATTAATTAATTTTGATTGTAAAATTATTAATTTATTATTAAACTACTTATTATTACGTTATTTTAATTAATTAATTTTTTTTTATTAATTTTAATCAATTAATTTTATATGTAAAATAATTCATATATGTATTATTAAACTACTCATTATTACGTTATTTTACATTTAAAATTAATTTTAATTAATTAATTTTAAATGTAAAATAATTCATTTATCATTAAACTACTCGTTATTATATTTTACATTTATTTATCTAATTTTAATTAATTAATTTTAAATGTAAAATAATAAAATGAGTTATGAGTTAATAAATAAAATGAGTTTTTTTTCATATAAAATTAATTTTAATAAGGTAATGTAAAATAAATTCATGTAAAATGTAAAATAATTCATTTATTATTAAACTACTCATTATTAATTTTAATTTTAATTAATTAATTTTAAATGTAAAATAATTAATTTAATATTAAACTACTTATTATTAGGTATTCTTTGCACTTACGTGATAAACTGGGTAAAGAGACTGCTGCATTTACGGATGACGCGTGCCGTCTTTGATTCCTCCTCCTGCGACCTGGAGAAGTCCAGGCAATCGTCCATTTTACCCTCCTCGTGCAGAATGGCCTGTTTCTCCTCGACTTTGCCGACGCCCTTCTTTTTCGTCTCGTAGCTCTTGTAGCTGAGCCACAGGCTGGACTCGCAATGCTGAACGATGACGGTGGTGTCACCGTATTTGATGATCGGCGAACCGATTATTTCTAAGTCTTTGTCCTCGAGCACTTTCTTTTCGTCGTCTTTTTCTTGCCTCAGGCAGAAAGTCGTCGTTGCAATCGATGCCTCCTCCTTTTTGACCAGAATCAGCTCGTTGCTATCGTTAACGCCCAAATAGCGTCCCGTGGTTATATGACGTATACGCATCGGATGGTACCAGTTTATAAAGCCGCCCGTCCACTTCGTTCGCGCCAATTCCAGACGCCACAGGGAACGTGCCTGCGCCATGACCACTCCACCCTCGTATATGACAATGCTGAGGATATAAAGGTTTTTGGATTAGTTATCATATTGTTCATGGAATGAAAGAGAAAATTTACAGAAATAAATATTTTAAATTTAGAAAGGCAGTCGAGTTTTTTAAAGAATTATAAATGCTTGTTAAAAAATATATAAAGAATTCTACCCTAACGGCTTACAATTCTAATGCATATACTATTCAGGCGATCACTTTTATGGGCTTTTTTTTAAATTTAAAACCAGGGATTAAAACCGTAACCCAAACCGTAACCTTTAACCGTTAAAAACCGATTGTAATTTAAAACTGTAACCGAAAAAAGAATTTTCATTTGACCGAAACCTTCAAACCGAATCTCTTTAAACCGAAATAAGTGTTTATAACCGTTTCATTTATAAGGGTTGATTTCGGTTTTTCATAAATAATATAAATTTAATAAAAATTGAAAAAAGTTTTTTTTTAAAATTATTATTTTAAAAATTTAAAAATAAATATAAGGGTTAATTTTGGTCTTTCATAAATAATATATAATAAAAATTTAAAAAAGTTGTATTTTTAATTTTTATTTAATAAATTTAAAAGAACACTTTGGTATAACTTTTAAATACAATTTGAAAAGCATTTTTTATTTTCAATTTTTTTTTATGAAAATGTTAAAAAACAAGTTAAAAATAATTTAAAACTAAAAATTTTGAACTGTTTCGATTTTTTCCGGCTCAAAAGTCTTGTTTGCTATCTCTGATATTTTGTTATTATTTTGTATTTTATTTTAGATTTTCTTTATTATTTTAAATTTTCAATTTTGATTTTTGATTTTAATTTTCGTTTTTAATACAATAATATTATATAAATATTCGAATATAATTTGGGTCTTACTTTTGACCTGCTTCACGGCCCCAGGTGCTGGGTATGGTCAGGCACTCGTCGCCGCCGTGGAAGAAACGCAGAACATCCCCGCCGAACACATAGCCGACGTACTTCATTCGGGAGATGCCCGTGCCGTAGGGCTGGACAGACCAGTGGGTGACGTGGAAGCTGGCGTTCACAATCGACTGCTCGTTCTCCTTGGTCGTGTGCAGATACCGTTCGGTGGCAACAGATACCAGAATGAGATCGTCACCCACACGAACCTTTTCACCCTCCGAACGTTGCTTGCTGGCCGGATGAACTGTCCACCAACAGGCCTCTCCCTGGCTGTGCTCCTGCAGACCCACGTCGAACGAGAGCTTGTCATTCGACGAAGAGGTGGACAAACAAGCCAGATACTGCCGAATGGAATAATGAAAGTAATCAGTAAGTATTTAAATATATATCTATTGACAAGGTACACTGATAAAAAAAGGATCTAAAATCAAGATTTTTGTCTCAGAACAAAGAACTTTGGTCTAAAAAATGCGTCGAGAACATAAAAATCTTGAAGTAAGAAAGCACATCTTGATTATAAGAACATTTCAATTAAGACCAAGTTCTTATTTTTATGAACATAAATTCTAATATTTTCAAGACCACAAATTTTAGTATAAGAATAAAACTTATTATTTTTTTAAGAATTTGTGTTCTTTTCTATAGACCAAAAAGTTTTGAATACTCACGACAAAAAATCTCAAATAAAGATTAAGTTTCATAACATGTTAACATGTCATCTTTGAGACTACAGAACCAGTTGTGAATTCTAAGTCTCAAAAAGTGTATTTTTGTTAAGAGAAAAAGATCTAAGATATAAGATTTTTATTCTTATATTAAGAACATAATGTTTTTTTGAATAATATTCTGAGCTTTAGTAATTTGGTCTTTAAATATTCTGATTTTAGAAAGTGGTCTTTTTTTTCAGTGTATAACTCACCATATCGCTGTTGTGGTGCCTCAAAAGTATGGCATTGCCGTAGAGCAGGGTTCTATGGCCAGATCCAGTACCCTTACCCTGAGAATTATCAAAATGATTAGTAAGTCTTGATCCTAGACAAACTTTAAACAAAATGGGGGACTAGGGACTATGCTACTTCATTCAAAATAAAAGAAAAGGTACTTTTGTAAATATGCCATTCCAAATAATAAATAGTATTGTACAGTTGAGTTGAGTTGTATGTAATAATGTTAGATGAGGTAACAACAAAGATACAGTCGACATTTGTGCTTCATGATGAACTGAATCCTCGGACTCGTTTCGCCTCAAATCGTTGTGAAAACACATATACAGAGAGAGAGATTTACGCATCTTAGAACTGTAGTAAATAGATTAGACTAGGCCGAAAGCTCGCTAGACGAGACAGAGAAGCAAATAGTAGCAACAATTATAGCGATAATAAGTACTACGACTACATATTATACCAAATAGAGTAGAGTGAGATATAAAGATAGAATTAAAGAGAAGAGTAAAGATAGTTTTAGACAGAGAAAGAAGCGCGATTTGTAGTTTAAACCAAAGATAAGAAAGAGTTACCATTCAAGAACGTTCTGTATACTTACAAGTTGACTATCCTGTTGTGTTTAGGTATAAGATAAATTTTGAAAAATAACGAAAAACGGATAAATTTATAGGTTACAATTTGTGTAAATAGAGAAATGTGAAAATAGTACGAGTAAAGTGAGATCATGCAGATGGGATATATATAGACTGATATATATGTATGTCTTTTGAAAGGTCTCATTAAAGTCCAACTGGATGTGGATAAAGGATGTGGTAAAAGTAGCGTACAACATCAATACGTAAGGATTTTGGGATTAAAGAATATGTTGAGGAGCTGCTTTTAGGATATCTGGACAGATAGATAGATATATGCAACATATGTATGGATTATTGCATATCGCCGTATATACCTCAGTAAGAAAAGTATATGTGGATTAATTTATTAAAAAAAATATATACTTTTAACACAAAAGATTTGATGCAGATTTTTTAAAAAAATCTTATCATTTAAATTCCGTTTGAATGATACAAAAATTTCTTTAACCCATGGATAATTTAGAATTTTTGTAAAAGTGTTTTCTTTTCATCTTTTTTCCTCGCGCTCAAAGCAAAAATGTTTGGATGCAAAAATTTTCAAAAATCTCTTCGCTAGTATTTTTTAAGATTTTTTTGAAAATTGATAAAATACCACTTTTTGTATGAAAAGGGGTTAAAGTGGTAATTTTTAGCATCTATGCATGGGTACTTAATGGGTTAAAGAACATTTTTGTATCATTCGAACGGAATTTAAATGAAATTTGCATCAAATCTTTTTTGTTAAAAGTATATTTTGTTTGAATATTTATTTATTTTTAATTATTAGATACAATATAAAATATTATGCCTGATTTAACTTGTGGCGTACAAGCTGCTATGGCCTTCGACGATATTTTATTTTTTTTTTAAAAGAATAAATTAATCCACATATACTTATTTCACTGGGTGTCATTTCTTATTGTTTATCATGCCGTTGAATTTAGTTTACTTGATACTTACAGTCTCTGATCCAGCGGCTGTCACCAGCTCCTGTAGAGCTCTCACTGATAATGCTTGCTCAATGACGAAAACGCATTGGGAGAGATCGGGCGGTACATTCTTATCGGCAATATTTTCGAGGAAACAATGCCGATTACCAAATCCCTCGGCGGCCAGACAGACGCGTTCTCCCGTCGCTGTGCAGGAAAGCGTGACCATATCTTCCTGTAAATTGTAAATGGTTAATTGTAAATTGTAAATTGATGAGATCAGCACATCAATCAAGGAGTGTTAATGGCACTTGATATTAATTGGTCTGAGAATGTGACCCCTTTTGGCCATGCACATCATCTAAATAGCAATTGGCAATTGGTTATCGATGGTCAGTCGACCAAAAGCTATGCACACACACACATGTAATGAATCGATAAAGGGCAAGAAAGAGACAGAGCGAGTTGACTGCCTGAACTTCGACCTCGACTCGAAGCAATTGCCAAGTCAGATGGGATTGTGGCCAGAATTGTTGTGTGTAGTCCAAAGTTAAATGAACGGTAATGGATTTCGAATCGAGCAATTTGCATAATTTAAATGCGAATTCGAAATGCCAAGTTGCCTCTGCCTGTTGTCCTGTTGTCTGTCTGTCTGTTGTCCTTTGACCTGCAACTATTTAAAAATGCGAAATGCAACCACAAGGACTCTGTGCAGTGTGTCATGAATCAATTTGCATTTGACTTGACATCACTTTTGGTAACCTTGCATTTTAGCCAGTAATTGACAATTGTAACTAGGACATTAACATAGAGATACTGCCTATAACTATGCCATAAATTTAATGGCATTACTTTTAAGCGTAACTTGACGTCGAACAACTCGAGTGAAATTTGTCCCCAGACGAAGCTGTTGCCAGTTAGGAAAAGAAAGCAACCCAAATCCCAATGCCAGCAAGGCCCACAGAGATCAACAGCAAAAAAAAGACAGACAAGAAATATGTTTGAAGTGGGTAAAACAGTTACAACTGTTTATTTTAGCCCATGTTTTGGGCCATATTTATTGAATTTCACGTTAAGTATAGTATTAAGAATGCCTGCGGGCAGCAGGCAAAGATATGCTCATCATATTAGATTTCAGGGGGGGTGTTAAACTCAACCCGCTTGATGTCTAAGCCGAGCAGCAGGTTTATTTATTGCAGCAAGGTGCCAAATGCTGACCTCGTTGGCCCCCAAAGGGGATCATGGCCAACACTTTTGGCCAGAGGGTTGCCAACTGCTATACATAACTTTCGTAAATAGAACATATATATTTACACATAATGACTGTCATTTTGGTAGCCAGGTGTAGGCATTGATATATTGATGCATTTATCAGCTGATGTGTTTATCTCTTTTCCTCTCTCTTACTCTCTTCATGTAAAGTGAGACAACAAATCTGTTGAAAGCTTTAAACTCAACTGTGATTGAAATTGTGACCTGACTTTTGTATTTATTGGCAGCTATAAAGCAAGCAAGCGGTATGTAAGGATCCAAGGATGTAAGGATGCGAGCAGGACCATAAATAAATGCAATACATTCCCATATAAGTATCCTTTATGCTGTATCCTTCGTTGAGCTCTAGCTCTAGCAAACGCCTCACATCGTTAGGCATTCTCTCTCCCTCCCTCTTCCCCTCTCTCTCCCTCTCTCTCTTACTCTGTGTGTGTATGCTTTATGATAGCAATTGTGTGAAATCCCCGTTATATTTTATTGACTGCACGTAATTGATTTTAGATGATTTCGTTTGCTCTCCAGCTTTGTTCTTTGCTTTTATGCATTTGTATATATACATATATATACACATATGTATGTACATATGTGTGTACTTACCGTTCTCAGGAATGAAACATCATCCTGCTCGGAGCCACCTTCCGCTTCAGCCATTTTGTTTGGTAACGCAACGACTGCCGCGACCAATCAAAATTTTATTCAATTTCACTTGTTGTTTTCGAAATATTTCGAATATTTGTTTATTTGCCCCGGTACTCAAACAGGTCTCTGCCGTATAAAAGAGAGATCAACATCATAATATTTAGCTACAATTTCGATTTTCGAAATTCACTTTTTGTTTTTGAAAATATTTTACATTTTACTTGTGCTCTTTTTCTATATTAACTTTTATAGCGCTTTAATGTACTGAACTGTCTAATAAAATTCACTAGGGTCCGTTTTTTTAATGTCTAAATAAGGTGTTTGATAACTATTGAAAATATATTTTGACGTAAAACGTATAGAAATTACTGTCAAACTTTAAATTATATTATACAGTTTATATGTAAATATATGTATGAAAAAACGGCCCTCGAAGTTTTCAAACAGTTTTTTATTCGAAGAAAAAACTCTTTTATTTCTAATTTTAAAGCTACATTCATTGAATATATTTTTTTTGTATATATATAATTTATTGAAATTGTATACGATTTATTAAAAAATGTCCTTTTATTTCCTTATGTATTTATGTGTGTATTTGTCCGAAATAAATGAAATTTTTCATTGGTAAATATTTAAATTTTTTACAAACTCTTTAATTTATTTATTTCAATATCTTAATGCTTTAAAAAAATATTAATATTAATAAAGTGTTAAATAATATGAACTATTTTTTCATTTTTTAATTAGTTTTTACTGTCTTGTATTTTATTTCTATATATTTTCAATTGTAGAGTATTTATTTCTATACTAATAAACAGCGCAAACTAGTTTTGATAAACTTTGTTCATCTATTTATTAATAAATTTCCCTTGCCTAAATATTAAATAACTAATTTGACTAATTGTAGAGTATAAATTTATTTAAAAAAAAAAATATATTTTTTCTGTATTTTGACAAATTCCAAATGTCTAAATTCAAATAAATATATGTCAATGGATTAAGTCTCGTGAGAGCAATCGTTTTCCATCTTTCTCTCTCTCTCTCGCACTCTCTTTCTCTCTGTCACTCGCTCTCGGCCACTCGCTCGCTCTCTCGATTTGGCGCGCACTGAGGGCTCGTCGGCTTTTAGTTGGCCATTTGCTTTGCTTGCCAATTTCGGCCAGCTGTTTAGCCGGTTTTTGTTTGTCGCGTTTCTGTGTCATTTGCCATTTGTCACATTTTGTTGTTTTTCGCTTTTCGCGTGGTTTGCGGTTCACTTTTGTTCTTTTTGTGTTTTGTTTTTATGTATGTATATTTAATTGTATAAATAGCTATATTATATTTTTCTGGGTATTTGCCAAAATTTACTGCAAATACCTCGGATGTTACGTCTATATATCTAATCATATATAAATATATAGTATATGTGGATTATATATAGTTTTAATAATTTCTAAAAGACAATTGGCACATTTATATATTGAATTTATTAAGATTTATATGCGATATTCAATTGTTAAATGATGTTTTATAGCTGTTATAGTAACATGTTATTTTTGTTATTATTTGGGAGTTTTATTGTAGTTTTTTTTCGTAGGATTTGAGCGGCCATCAGTAATCCAGGGTCCGATGGCACGCAACTGATTTAATTATTTGATTAATTAGATTATTTTAAACATAACCCGGCACTTGGAATTACTTGTAGTATCTTGAGATACAAATACTTTTAGATTTATAGCTCTTGTCTCACTTCGTTCAACTATTTGGCTGATTGAAAGACATTTTGGTTTGCCAGCAGCTCGGCGTGTTTATTTTTGGTACCATCGGCGCACGAACCCGAACCCGAAGCACCGACGAGCGCACACATGTCCAAAAATATCACACGCAAAGCCCTGGGCAGCACAAGAAACTAGCACAGAAACCGAAAATTTCATCCAATTTGTTCATATTTTCCGTAAATTAATTGCATTTCTTATGCAATTCCTTTAATAATCACAACAGAATCGAGTGGAAAAACAAAACACACACGCGCTGGAAGTTCACTGCGCCACGTTTGAGGGCGACACTCAATGGATTTTCCACGTTTTCCATGCGACACTCAAATACATATATATTCACATATATATATATATTATATACTCGATGGGCCAACGGAACAACAGCAAAACTTACTTTTCGTGTCGATATTACTCTCTAGACTGACGAGCACGATAGAAAGGCGACTGCGAGAATGCCGATGGCCGGATTGCCGATTGCCGAGTGCTGAATACGCTATATAGTACTGAAAATACTGCGGCACGCAGCATGCGGCACCCAAAAGTATCTCACTGCACAGTGGTACGAGTTGAAGAAACATAATGAAAATTGGGTTTTTTAAAATAATAAAGTTTGAAATACATTTTTTCAATTCCTTCTTTGCAAATATTTTGATTGTTATAGCTCTTTAACAATTTTTTGCAGTAAAATTAAAAATGTTCGACATTTTTCACTGCAGTCGTCGGATATAGTATTTTGACAAAACTAAAGTTAAATTTGAACTTACTTTATGATAAGTTTGGCATCAATGGAAAGGTCATTAAAATTCCGTTTGAATGTTACAAAACTTTCCTTAACTCATTAAGTACCCATTGAAAATTTTGAATTTTTGTAAAAGTCTACTGTTTTGACTTTTTCCTCGGTCTCAAACAAAAATTTTTTTGATCAAAAAGTTTTTCCAAACAATTCTAATAGTGACTGCAAAAATAAATTTTCAAAAATCACGTCGCTTGTATTTTTATGATTTTTTGAATGGGATGATCTCAGAAAAATTTTTTATGAAAAGGAGGAAAAAGGGGTTCAAATATCAATTTTTTGCAATTTTCAAAAAATCAAAAAAAAAACACTAGCGACGATATTTTAAAAAAAATTTTTTTTTCTTTTCTTTTCTATTATACATTTTAAATATAAATAAAATAATAATAATAATTTAAAAGGCATTACTTTCTTGATGTTTCATTCAAACATATTCACATACTCTTCAGTTTGATGTAGTTTAGTTACATTTTAACAATTTTAAAATTTCATGTAACAAATTTATTTTATTTGCGCTTATTCAGTGCTATGAAAATTCGATCATGAATATCACAAATAAAAATTCTAAATTAAACATAAGAAAATTTAAATCAAATATCAAAATTAAAAATGAGAAATAATTTGTTTTTGGACGCATGAAGAGCCGAAATAAACCCTTACAAATGAAGCGGTTTTTAAACGGTTATTTCGGCTTACAGAGTTTCGGTTTTAAGGTTTCGGTCAAATGCAAATTTTTTTTTCGCTTACGGTTTCTCTTTCGGTTTTAAATTTCAATCGGTTTTTACCGGTTAAAGGTGACGGTTTGGTTAGGGTTTTATTCTCTGATTAAAAATACATGTTACAATTAAGAGTTTTATTGCAAACTAATTTCACACAGTTTTAAGCACACTGTTATTGCTCTCACTGTCTCTTTTCCTTACTCAGGATGCCGCTCTCGCTCTCGCTCTCTTTCTCTTTTGATTGAAGTGGCGCAAAGTGGGTGAAAGTGGGCCAACGTGGGATGGTGGGCAACTTTGGGCAGCTGGCAGCTTGTTGCTCTGCAATTTGCTGTAGGCTCTTTTCGAGGAGCCCAATGGTTAAAACTGTGAGAAACAGCTGTTTGGCCTGCGAGTCCACTGACTTTGTGTATATCTTAAAATCTATATATATATATCTCTGTGCAACTGCATCTGTATGTGTATGTGTTTGGGAAATAAACATCTTTGAAATAGTTTGCTTGTACTTGTTTTTAAGTAGTACGTGTATCTGCCATTGATTTGTTGAACATTTGCCAAGACTGAGTGTACCATGTACCATTAGAATTTGTAATGGGCTGGTTAAAAATAGATATATCTATACTTAAATAATAGATAATTGCATGTCTGTATGTACACACACATATACTATGCATGCGTTAAATGCGTTTCATTCAACTTGAACTTGCCAAAAACTGTCATCATCAGATAAATGTAGAAACGACTGTCAGCTTTTAATGAATGAAATCAGAACAGAACAGAATGAAGGTCGTTTTGGTCTATTCTATGTAAATGACTTAGTCAGCAGACTTGAAATTCAATAGAAATGTATTCAGTTGGAAGAAGTTGATAGTAGAAGTTTTCGTCTTAGCTTGTTTCATTTCATTGCAGAGTTGCGAGTGGAGTCTTGAGCATAAAAGTGTTTGAGAAATGAGCAGGAGCAGGATGCGTAATGTGAATTATTGTGCATTTTCATTGCAAATCCTTTCAAGCGGCTTGACTGGGCCCCCAGTCCATCCCAGCCCATTTCATCATCCTCATCATCTCGAACTCGCTGCGTAGATAAACATTGAGCCAACTTTGAGCATAAATTAGCCATGTGTGAGCAACCAAAGGGTCTGGGCGGTGGATGGGTATGTGGGCGTGGCTAGGCTGTGAGTTCCTCCTGCTTCCCTTACTGCAATGCAACGATAAAGTGCTGCATATTAAAATCTTCTATGGCTCAAAATGAATTTTGAATTTTGTGAAAATACTAAACAAAAGACTACCAAAGAAGAGAGAGAAAGAGAGAGAGAGAAAAAGAAAGATAGCGATAGCAAGATGGAGTCTAAGTACGTTTTAGAAACGAATCCTATGCGGTTTATCTAAGCCGCAAAGCGGACTTTGTTCTAGTTTTTCATATGCCCCTCCCCCTTCCTACCCTGATGCTGCCACTTCCACATGCAGCTGCCGGAACAAATGCGTAACTCGTTTCCAGTTGGCTAATACGAAGATATAACGAATTGTTTATGCAAGCGAAATGTGATTTCTTTACGTATGACTGAGACTGAGACCGCAACACAACACAAGAGTTCGTTTAATAAGCGAATCAATTAAAACTACTGCAAATCTGAACCAAACTCCTCACTTGCCAAATGTCAAACAAAAAGAGTAACTTTAACTAATCTTATAACATTTTTTGATTCTTTCTTTTTTTTTCGTTTTTTTTCTGTTGCATATTTTTATAGCTTGGATATTTGAGAATACCGTCCTAAAGGAGTTTTTATGAAATTCGAAACACTTTAGGAGAAATGGCCGTTTTTGTCCAGCAATGTTAGTGTTAATGTTAAGTTATTTTATTTTATGTTAATGTTAATGCAAGTGGAGTCAAAACTTCAAGCGCGTTTTTCTCGAAACCCGTTTTTTGAAAAATTATGATTGAATCACATCTGTACTGAATCTAACGCCGTTTACTTTTTCCATTTCAAATGATCCGAAGTGGAGTTATCCGTGCCGCCAGCAGCATACTTTTTTTTCAACGTCCAACTTTGAAGGCCGACAACTTTTTGAACAGCCCTCGTACAAAGGAAAAAAATTTGTTTATTTAATTCAATACAATAAAAAACAGAATTTTAATAACTATTTCCGTTTTTAAATAAGATTTTTTTAAAAAAGGTCCAAAAACAGCCTTCCAACCAGCAATACCTATTAAACTTACCTGTATTTGTTGATTTTTTTTAAATTGCCTCTAGGTACTATAGAACTTTTAATTCTCACACATTAAGTCTCGGTAAAGAAACAAAGAAAAAACCTAATCTTTAACAATTTTTTCTTAATCAGAATCCGCTATTCGTAGCTCCAACTCTTTAGTGATTTCGGAAGGACGAAACTTTGTGCATGCAGTAGAGAGACAACAGGACTTCCAATTGGCATTCAAGGTGCTGCAGCTGGATATTCGAATTTCGAATGATAATCTGCAAAGGCAGGAAGGCAGGAAATGCGACTGATAATTTGCAAATTTCTGCGTCAATGGCCGTGACAATGATTATGCTCGGCAAAAGTTTTCTTTCACCATCGCAAATGCCTTTGTTTCGTGGCCTGTCCTGCGATTTGACCAGCTGCAATGAAACCTCCGCCGTTTTATCATCATCTACTTTGTTCGTGTTATTTTTTTTTGGTTTTTTCTTCTGCTTCTGTTTTTTCTTGGCGGATAAAGTTTTTGGCCAAGGTGGTGTACTAACAAAACTTTTCCATTTACTCGACCAGATGAACTGCCTTCTGCATTCGGTGAATGAGGCTGCGTTGTCGCCATTGAGAGTTTTCCTTGGTTTGTGTGTTAATCCTTTTAGGACTGTGACAGCATCGAGCTAGAAATAACAATGTTGTTTTTGGTACATAGTCACCTACATCACCTGCCCAAAAGTCTGCCGAAGATTCACGCGCAGCACTTAATTGAAAATCCATCAGCAACAGATTTGGCTGCAGCACGTGGCAGACAAATAATTCACAGAGTTAAAGTCGTTCGTCTTTATATATATTAGTATGCATGTAAGTATGTAAGTATGATGGGCGTGTGCTTTATTTGACTATTTGGCGGAACTAATTAAGTTCAATTTAAATGAAATACGAGCTGCGATTTGGACAAAGCATCGCATGGGCATCATAAAGTTTGTGAGGGTCAAACCGAGTAGTCAATTCTAGTCGAGTACGCAACACACACACACACATCCCCATCACATGTCCAATGGGCCGTATACGCAATCTCGAGTGTTACTCACAGGCCGAGGAGCTGTTAAATTAATGCCAGCTCGTAAGTTTTACAAGGAATTCAATTTTTTGCACCGCACACCAAGTAAGACGGATAGTGGATATTTTCTTGGGCGTCGCCTACATCGTACCTACAGTGGCTCACAGCTTATTTCAACCAGCACAAAAAGATACTTTATTCAAAAGCTTTAACTAAAATTCAAACCTAATCAAAAGAATTTACTGAAAGCTAATGAAACATCAACTCATAGTTTGAAAATATTGAAACGATTGAAAATATTCGAACATTTTTGAGTTTTTGTAATAATCAAATTTTTCGACTTTTATCATCGATTTAAAAAAAAAAATGTTGGGATGCAAAAAAATTCTACAAACAATTTTAAAAGTGTCTGCAAAAAAAAATGTTCAAAAATATTTTTGCTAGTAATTTTTATGATTTTTTGAAAATTGCTAAATATGACTATTTTAGCCACTTTTCGTCCATTTCATACAAAAAGAAGCTTAAGGAACAATTTTCAAAAAATCCTTAAAAATACAAGCAAAAATATTTTTGAACATTTTTTTTTGCAGACACTATTAGAATTGTTTGTAGAATTTTTTGGTATCCCAACATTATAAAAATCGAGGATAAAAGTTGATTTTTACAAAAACTCAAAAATTTTCGAATATTTTCACTATTTTCAAATTATGAGTTGATGTAACATTAGTTTTCTGTAAATACTTTTGATTAGGTTTGCATTTCAGTTAGTTGTAATTGAAGCTTTCAAATAAAGTTGCTTTTTGTGCTGGTTGAAATAAGCTGTGAGCCACCGTACATCAAAACCAACCCCGATGCCAAAAGCTCCAGCTCCATCCATTTCCATCTCCAACTTTTAGCGCCCCCCTCGGCAATCTCTCAACGTCTGCGTCTTGGTTTGGCGTTGGCTTTGGCTGTTTGGCAAAGTCAAAAAGTGTCTAGTGAAGCATTCGCTTTTGCTCGTTGTTTCACAGTTCACAGTGTAGTATTATTTTCGTCGCTTTCCCCTCAATGAAAATTGATTCGAAAGTTTTGCCATTAAATTGTCTTTTGTCGTAATCTTTTCATTTTACGTCAGTCAAGACCAAGAAATCACCTTTTACCATTAAATATCTTACGTTTTTTTTGTAATTTTTTTATCTTTTATTTTTTATTCATATATTAACAGATTTCTTAAAAATGCAATTAGTTTCATATGCATCATTTTCATTCCTTCAAATTAATTTATACAATTTTTCGACTGCAGCATATGCGATTTTTTTTTTTACTTAGTTTTGGGTTTTGTTTTTAATTTTTAACTATGCGTTCTTCTTCATTTTAGCAAATAAACTTACAATTTAATTAATTTTATTTATCTTTTGTTGTTGTTTATTGTTTTGCTTATGCTTCTGTACACCGTTTAGCCGTTATTAATGCATTTTTATTTAGTTTATATTCTAAATGAATCATCATTAAAAAACATTCACAATAGCTGGTTATTTATTTATTTTAATTTTTACATATGTACGCAAGTAGTATGTATGTAAGTATGTATGTTTGTATGTATGTTTTATTATGTTTACATGTATGCTATACCTGTTGTTGTATTCTAGTTACGTTGCATTGGATTGAATTACCTTTTAGCCTATGTATTTGTGTATATTCAGAGAGTATTCAAGTCTTGTCTGTCGGTTTTACATATACTCGTATTCATATTATCATTATTTATATTAACAAGAGAATTATTTAAAATTGAATTTCATGATACGCGGCCAACAAACAGATGCAAATAATACAAGGCAATTGAGAATGAATTGTAAATAATTAATTTCTTTGTTAACAAATCTCTTTGGCCATGCTTTAACTTTACATATCTATGTCTATGTATTTCTATATATTACATTAACTTAAATTAATTGAATAATGTAACATAATAATTAATGTTTAGTCTTATTTAGTTTCCCCCATATCATATGTTATGCATTACAAACTAAATAAATACATACTCGCACATACATACAAACAGATTCATTTGTTTCCTCTGAGAAACGATTAAAATTATAAACTAAACACGAATTGTTTTACAATAAATACCCAACAACATAAAAGTATTTTCCATAATGCGGGGAAGACATTTAAGTTTTGTATATAAAAAATCTATTCGTCTTACATTCGATAATAATCGGTTTATTCATACTATACATATATTCATAAAGTGCAATTGAAAACAGCAAGATACGAGTATTAGGTATAGACTTTAGCTTTCAATGAATGATTCAATATTTTGTGAGTATACTCTTTTGAATAGCCTATGAACTAGTACACTCATTTAGTGGGGGACAAAAGGGGGCGTGACAAGTGTCGCTTTTTATCACCTATCACTTACATATACATACGAGTATTTACTTTTTTTTTTGTTTATGGTATGCATGTAAAACATTGTTCTACAATTACGAGATGCGAAATTTAATCTACGGTTTTTTTTTAAATATTTTCTATATTTTTTTCGTTTTCCTTTTTTTACTTTTGTTTAACTTTAAAGTTTATTTCTTTTATGACTGTCTCTTTTCTATATATACCTGCATTTGTCCTTTTACATACTCGTAATTTAATTCGTTCTTAGTTTTACAAGTTTCCCTTTGTTTTTTTATTGTACAAATTAAATTTGGCATATTGATTGAGTAGGTCTAAATATGCATTTCTCCTTCTTTTGTTACTTTACTTTACTTTATTTTTTTCATTATTTTTCCTATGCCCCAGCGTATTAATTTTATTGATTTATTTCTCTCGACTTCTCTCGACTTCTGGTTTAATTAGTTTGCTTAGCTACTTATGGCTAAAATTTAGTTTAAATGCTCTTAATGCGATTTTGGCAGCACTATTCGTTTATAAGCTTTACATAAGTTTTTTAATATTTTTTTTTATCTATCCATTTGTGTTCCCAGCCATTCTAGACGTGTAAAACAACAGTGTTAACTATTATAATGACAGACGAAAAAATCTCAAAATGGTTTTCAGCTCAAAAGATACTTTCCCCATCTCGTCCACTCCCACTTCATGCCTCTCTTTCCATTTTAATTTAAGGTGTGAAAAGCTGTTAATTTTTTTACTGGTCGCATTACAGTGAAGGCTTGAGAATTTAAACAACTTAAAATCAAGTTTAAGTTTATTTCCTGATATAATTGTGCTACTGTGTATTTTTAATTGTAATTTTATTTTGTGAAAGGCATAAACAAGAAATAAATTTGGGTAACAAACGATTTTACTGTATTAAATTATATTGAGAAATAAATGACTTTCCAAAGGCAAAAGTTAAGTTTGCTGACCAAAATGCCTAATCAGCATTTCGGACAATAATTTAACAGATGGGAATAGAATTGGAGTTTCAAGCAGTCCAATTGATGGTGGCATCAATTTGCGGGCAACCACTGTAATCAATTTGCAGTAAGTTTCAATAAAGATTTCGTACGTACAAACACACACATATGTATATGCAGACTTGTCTCTTGGGGCATTAAGCCTCATTGTATAATTTTCCTTATTTTCCTGCTCATTTAACTTTTATCTCTGAACAGCAATCACAATTATTCAATAGCGGAAATCCCTGTGAAAGCCCAAAAGAGCCGAAGAGTCGAGGAGTCGAAGAGTCGAGGAGATGAGAAGTGTAACGAGACCGCAGACAAAAGCCAAGTGACAATGTGCGGGTGTGAGAAGTCCTGTTGCAAGGACCTGCAGCAAGCACTTTTCAATTGATAAATGCCACTGTCTGTCTGCCTGTCTGTGTGTCTGTGTGTGTGTGTGTGTGTCACATATTTTGTATGCATCACATCAACATTGACTTTGTCCTTATCTTCATCTTCATTTTCATCTTTATCTTGTCTTTGTCTTTTGCGTGCATTAATTTCAAATAATTTATTGAAAAATTCAACTTTAATTACTATGTCTACAGCAGCAACAAAGACCAGTGCTGCCAGTTTAGCCATTTAGTTGCTAGATCTGGCAACTTTTAAACAAATTTGCTACTTTTTTTTTTTTTAAATGCTATTGAGCACAAATCTAGCAATTTTTAATTTTTCTTTAGCAATTTTAGCATCTTTTTTACAAAACTAGAAATTTTTTATTTTTCTTCAGCATTTTTTATTGATTTTTGAAAATGATTGCACATAATAATAGTTCACAACGATATCGTGACTCTGGTATTTAACTCAATGGCTCGATTATATGAACAACTTGAAAGTTTTTGCTCACTCTTTTGATGTGTTTTGTGATTGGCTAAAAATTGCAAAAGTTGATGGATAAAATTTGTGGATTTACCCATAATTTAAATTTCAATAATTATAATAGAATTTGCAAATTGAACATATGAAAAATACAAATACTTTAACAGATATGGTCTATACAGATACGGGAAAGGAAACTTCAAATATTTGAACAGGTATGGTCTATACAGACACGGAAAATGTGGCCATAATTATGCTCAACCATATGAGTACTTGTCTCAAATCAATTTCAGTGAAGCTGACAAGTTAAATAACACTAAGGCTGCACGCACACTGGGAGCTGAAAGCGGAGCTTACAGCTGAGCTTATAGACGGGCTGATAATTTCAGAATTAAATTGATAAATCAGCTCAGCTTTCAGTGTGCACGCTTTCATACAAGCAGTGTGTTTGTTTTTTTTCGAGTTGATAAGCTCCCAGTGTGCGTGCAGCCTAAAAGTACTCTTAATTTTGTTCAAGATATGAAATCATGTTCCTTTTAAATTTAGATATTTTTTTTTTTTTTTTTTTTTGGAAATTTTAACACAATTTTTAATTATTTTTAGCACCTTTTTTTCCAAATATAGCAATTTTTGCTTCGAAGATTCTGGCAACACTGAAAAATACAGCTAGATAGTGTGAGCGAGAGGGCAATTGAAACATTTATATGAAGTTGCAAGTGGCATGTGGCATGCAACAAACTGTTCAGTTCTTTATTGATGCTTTCTTTGTCCGTGAATTGCACAGGACACAGAAGATAAAAGAAAAGAGGACTCGACTTGGTAATTACAGCACGATGAATATTAATTAACACACTCACAAACACACACACATACAATATGAATTTGTCTACTTGGCACAGAATGACAGCAGAGACAGAGAGTGGAAAAGGAGGAATACAGCGGTGACAGCGTGTGTTTTAAATTGCTCGGCATTGATGGTACTACATAATAGAATTGTCATGATGTGCTCCAGCGCGGCCAGCAGCAGCAGCAGCAGCAGAAGTTAATGGCGTACCCAAGATGAGCATGTCACGCTCGCTGAGCTGCAACAGAAAAGCAGCAAAAATGTGCGGCAAGCACTTAAGACCGACTCCGACTCCGACTCCAACTCCAACAACAACAACAACGAGAGTCCTGCCACATAGATCGCAATCCAAATCCAAATCCAGCAATCCAAATGCGGAATTGTCCCCTTTTGAATATTCTTTCTTCTACTCTCTCTTTCTTTTTTTCGGTTAGCTGCAGATAATGTGCGAGCACATAGAAATGAGGGGGCGTGACAGCTGTGGGCGGGCAAGAAATGCGCTTGAGAAACAAATTCGTTTGTTTGTATTGGTTATGCTCGAAGGAAGCTGCGAGTTGCGAGCTGCGAGCTGAGACTGAAACTGAGAATGAGAGGCCTCTCAATATGCGGCACTAACTTCCAGGCACAGCAACAGTGGCGCACAAAACTAATCGCTCGCTGTTTGTTACGCTGCTGCCGCCTGTCAAATGCTCCAACTTGTATTATTATTTTTATTTTTATTACAAACATAATACTCTTGCAGAGGGTATGCTGATTTTTTTTGTGAAATGTGCAACGCTTTAAAGGTTTTGAAAAATTTAAAGAAATTTTAAATTATAGATAGCTTTTTCAGTGCCAATTTTGAAAGTATATATCTCGGAATTGGTCCGATTGAAGTAATATATCATATAGATGACATAGAAAAGCTCAGTTGAATATTACAGACTGTTTTCACAAGACTAAAGTTTTAAATAAATGTAGTATAATATGAAAACAACTACATACAAATATATTTATACTGGGGTGCCACAGAAATCTCTTTCACTTGAATTTGACGTACATTTGTATGAAATTTACGTAATTTTTCAGGTGAAAAAGATTTCTGTGGCACCCCAGATAATGTGGAAGGCAGATATAAATCTTTGTTTGAAAAATTAATAGTATTTAAAACAGGGACTGTAATCATTATAACTTATATTATGAAAATTACATAGTAATGATTATTAAAAGATTTTTAAGGATTTTCTTCAATGATAATGATTAATCTTGAGCGAAAAAAATAAAACTTAAAAGTAATAATTTTTTGTGATTTTTATTTTTTCACTCAAAATAAACTCACTTTTAAAATAGTTTACGTAATTATTTTAAAGATTTGTTTGTCAATGATTAGAATGCTACATATACAAAAAAATAATGATAATGATTAAATTTGAGCGAAAAAAATAAAAATCTTAATTAACGATTATTTGAGAATTTTATTTTTTTGCTCAAAATTTAATCATTATCATTATTTTTTTGTATATATAGTATTCTTATCCTTGATTTTATGATGTGAAAAAATTTCAATAATCATTATTTGCGGTCCCCGATTTAAAATCTTTTTAGTAACAATTAATTTACATGTTTGAGATAAAAATGCTGAGAATCGGATTGCTTTACCATATAGGTATAATCGGTCTGATTTTAAATAACTAACAGTGGTCTGCAAGGGCAACAAAACTTCGTAGGTGACTGTTCATTGTTGCTGCTGCTGTTGTTGTTGTTCTTGCCACGCCCCGTGTCCCGTGTCCCGTGTGCGCCCAGCGCAATCACGTGCCCAGCGACTTGAGGCCTGAGCACGCCCCAGGGAGCTGTCAAAAGGAGAATTGTGCGCTTCTCGTTCGTTCCAACTGAACTAATTTCAAAATTTTTGACCAGCTTCCGCCTTTCTGCTTCCAACTTGCCCCTCCCTGTCTGTCCACAGCTGTCGACTGCTCAAAGTTGCTGTTACGACTGTTGTTATTGCTGCCAACGAAGCTAATTAGCAAGCGGCCAAATGCGACTGGTCAGAAAAGCCGAGCCCAGCCAAGTCGAGTGAAGCTTCTGGCCATGGCCAAGCAATGAGATCGTTGAGTACCTTTTATCTAAATAAACAGTCCAATGTTTTTGTGGACACGACGACAGACGTGAGAGCACGAGGGGGGATTATGGAGTATGGGATGAGGTGAGTTCCGTTTTAAAAATTTACATAAACTAATTTAGTAGCTGATTTGAATAAGGTAATGGACATTTGTCCTTGTTGTTGTTGTTGTTTGTGTTACACGTCCAGAGGCTGGAGACACTGGCTGAAGAAGAGAAAGCTCCTTAACTCTAGAGTCGAGCGTACACTTTTAGATATATGCATGTATGCACAGTATGTCAAGTAGTTGCTTTGACAAAGCAAATAAATTCACATATTTAGTTTTATATATTTTTTGAAAAATATTTAAATTTAAGTTAGCTCATTATTTACTTAATTTTTAAAACCTAAAAAAAAAAGGAAACTAAGAAAATTTCCTTATTTTGCCATATAAAATACACCCAGTGAAATAAGTATATGTGGATAAAGTTATTAAAAAAAAATATACTTTTAACACAAAAGATTGATGCAGATTTCTTAAAATAAACTTATCATTTAATTTTCGTGCCGTTCAAAAAATCATGAAAAATACTTACAAAAATATTTTTGAACATTTTTTTTTTGCAGTCACTCTTAGAATTGTTTGAAGAATTTTTTGCATCAAAATATTTTTTGTAAAAAATCGAGGATAGAAGTAGAAAATAAACACTTTTACAAACACTCTAAATTTTCCATGGGAACTTAATGGGTTAAAGAAATTTGTGTATCATTCAAACGGAATTTAAATACTAAGATTATTTTAAGAAATCTGCATCAAATCTTTTGTGTAAAAAGTATATTTTTTTGAATAACTTCATCCACATATGCTTACATATTTTCCTGGGGTATGTGCATATTTTTGCTTGGTCAAAACAACTACTAGACATACTGTATGTAGGTTTCGTATGCTCTTGTTGCAAGTAGTTACCACATGATGTTGGCTTAACATTCATTTAAGTATGTGATGCTGCCCCTCTCTTACACCTTTCTCTCTCTCTCTTACTCGCTCTCTCTCTTGCTCAGTTCAGTACCGGGGCTGCTCAGCGCTGTCCCCAGTCTCCGCCTACAGCTATACGAGATGTCCATCGGCATCTGTGTAGGCCACTGGCAGATTGTTTGGTCCGCCGCTGGAATTGAAGCTGCTGAGCGACGCTGGGTCGTAGTTGGCGCTCGTTGTCATTAGCAAATTGTTGCCCAGTCCGGCAACACTGGTCGGTGGCAGATTCAGAATCTGCAGGCTGCCAATGTTGGCTGACACGGGCACGCCCACAAGACTGGCATTCAGCAGCTGTTGTTGCTGTTGTTGTTGCTGCTGTTTATTACGATTGGGATCCTTGAGAATGCCGTGTGGTTGGCGGGGCAGCGTGGCGGTGCCGAGTGGCAGCGCCGTCGTCATGCTGCCGTTGAGCGTGGTGCTCGTGGTCAGCGTGGTGGCGCTCAGATTCACCGGATGCAGATCGTGGTGCAGCATTTGCACTGCCATCGGACTGCCGTGTGGGTGCGTGTGTGAGTGCGTGTGCGTGTGGTGTGTCACATCCGGCTGCGGCACGCCCACCACGCCCCGCAATATGCCACGCCTCAAGGTACCAGAGCCACCGCCATTGCCCACCAGCGTGGCGCCGCCGTTCGACGCCAGCAGCGCCGCCTGCGAGGTAACCGTTATGGGCATCGACATCGGCTGCAGATGCGTCAGCGGCAGCGGAGGTCCACTGAAGTCCAGCGCTGCCGGGTATTCCTGCAATGGAAAAGCAGACACAAAATTGGGTGTGAGAATATTGCATACGAATTCCGAATGTTTTCTAAAGAATTTTACTAACAAAAAAATGAATAAAATTTTATAAATCAAAAGAAACATAAATTAACATTCAACAGTAATATTAAACATTGATCAAAATATTTAGCAGTAGTAGTTGAAATATATTAATAACAAGTGGGAAAGGCTATAGTCGAGCTCCCGACTATAGGATACCCGTTACTAATTAAATAAATTTAAAAAAAAAAAATATTGCATACTTTTAGGCACTTGCACTGCTTAAAAGCTTTAATCAGGCATTACCGCCTTTTTATTTGTCCGATCTTGTTATGATTTAGAAGGATGATAGGTAATAATAGTAGCTAACGTTTGTTAGTAAAAAAATCATAATATCTTGAAAACTGCGGCGGAAAGGGGCGTGGCAAAAATTTAAAACAAACTTGATCTGCGTGGAGTTTATAGAAGTCTGTGTGCCAAATTTGGTTGCTCAAGCTCTTAGAGTCTCTGAGATCTAGGCGCTCACACAGACAGACATGGCTATATCGACTCGGCTGTTAATGCTGATCAAGAATATATATACTTTATAGGGTCGGAGATGCTTCCTTCTCTCCGTTACATGCATTGCAACGAATACAATATACCCTTTCACTTATTTTTTAAGTAACGGGTATAAAAAGGCATACAGTTGAATGACTCAAAAATTAAGAAGGAAAACAAAAATTTTAAATTTTTTTAATTTCCTATATTTTGTTTCTAAATTTTGAATATATTATTTGTCGCCAGGGAATCATTTGAATAAATATAGAGTACTTGTTGCAATCAAAAATTCTATAGTTAACTACGCTCTCCAGTCAAATCTTAAGCTTAAGACACAAACTTTGCCCAACTCCTGAAATAGTTGCATCTTCTTCTGCATCTCCTTCTGCATTTGCAGCTCGTCGGCTCAACGGCTCAGCAGCTGAACACAAAAGTTTTCTCATTTAACTGTCGTCATAGATATGAAATTTTTGTGCACCCTTAACCAAGTCAAGATGGCAACAAGTCAACCCCAAAGTGATGTGCAACTTTCTGTGCCCTGGAACTCTGAGAAGTTGGCAAGAAGGGTATTTTAGAGTTCCGGAATTTAATTCGATTTTAAAATGCTTTTTTTTGGTTAAGAAATTAATTTAATTTTCCGACTACTGCAAAATTTGCAAATATATGGCAGCACAGGGTACCGCAAAGTCGAGCACACTTCGCTTACTTCCCTCTTGCTTTGTTTTATGTTGCTGGGCATCGTCTTAAACTAATTTGTATTATTCAGATACAGATACATTCATATGCTGCCTGCGAGTGTAAAACATACTTTTCCAGCATATGCAGGCATAAAATAACATACCAGACTCACTGTAAGCCAAGCACTGAGAATTTTATGTTTTCATGTTTTCGAAGGACTCGACAGGATGCGGGTCCTGGGACGAACAATGTGCTAATTAAAAAGACTAAATTCAGTTCGAAAATGGAAAACGAATTTTTAGTAAATTTTTGTTGCAAGTGATGTTGTAAAATATGTGTGTGTGTGTGTGAGGTACAAGAAAAGTTACAAACAAGTTGAGAATTGCGAAATGCGAATTGTGAGTTGTTAAAAATCTGCAACAATTTTAGCAGTTGTTGTTGTTGTTGTTTCTGGTTGTTGTTGCTGCTTGTTTGCTGCAGTTTTCCTTTAGCTGGAAATATTATCTTCTACTTCAATTGACATGACACTTTGTGTCAGTTGGAAAATTGTTTCGCATGCAGGCGTAAAGTTCGCGTAAAAGTATTTTCAGCAGTTGGACCAAAAAGTTTAACGCCACGCCCACTTCACACACACACACACACATATACAAGAAGGTCTTGCAAGTTTTTAGTTTCTGGAGAAAAAACTTGCAAGTTGATCGTCGACTAATTGGAATATTGAAGATAAACTCAGCCTTGTATCGATTTTACTTTCCCCTTTTTACAGTTTATTAAAAAATTAAATTTTGTAAGGCAACAAAAAAATATGGAAAATTAAAGAGACAACTAAGTACAAAAGTAGAACTTAACCCGTTAAGGCAGCAGCAAGGACAACACATTAGTGGGAGTTGGATTAAAAGTAGCAGATAGAGAGAGAGGCAGGGGGAGGAGACACCCGCTTGCCTGGCACTGATTAACAGAGAGAGAAGAGACAGGGAAGGAGGCAAGAAGGAGGCAAGAAGGCCTGGGCTTTGGTAGTTTAGGATAAAAGGACTTAAGTATACCAAGGCGGACATTTTGTATCAGTTTACAAAGTTAAATTGTCTTTAACGAAAACTTCGAGTTGAGTTTGCCACGACAACATGAGGCAACTAAGGCAAGGGGGGGGGGTTAGGGGTGTCGTGTTGGGCCAACAATTTGTTGCACTCGAGAGCCAAAAAGCGAATCGGCATTGCCGTTGTGTGTGTGTGTGTTAAAGGGGTTCGTTCCTTGAACGACTCAAAAAACTTTGAACCTGCGACTGCCACTTGAAGGTCCTTGTTGTGCTGTGTACATGAGCGGGAGGGAAAGGGCTGCCAAATGGGGGGGCCAAGTTAAGTCGAGTTTGGCGCTAATTCTGTGCTGTCCACCACGTCGTGCTGGTGGCTCATTATTGTCCTTATTGTTAAAGTTGTAATGCGGCAAGGAGTTCATTTTGCGTAAATAGAATATCAAATGTATGACCGGCCCAAAGGACCAAAAGACTCAAGGACTCAAGGACTCTAGACTCTATACTGTATACGCTCCCACCACAATTTAACAGCCGTCAAACTTTCGACATTAAATCCGTCGAAGCGACGCCAGGACGCCTCCAACTTCGACTTTAAGTTCGAGTTCGACTTTGACTTGCTAGAAAATTAAATTATGGCGTGTTTCGAGTATTCGGTTATTTATTTAATCGACAGCAGCTGCCGTTGGCCCTTGAATTTTAAACACTGCAGCAATCGCAACTCATCACATCGCATCGCATCGCAACTCCCACAGTGCGTATGCGCAATATATGAAAATATGATGGCTCTGTTCTGCCTGTTCCTGCCTGACTTTCGAACTGTTGTCTTTGACACGCCAGCCAGTTAGACACGACTTTGCCGAGCGAGATTCAATTCAAGCAGTGAGGGACAATGCCAAGTGGCCAAAACCCAAAGCCCGAAGCCCGCACAAAAACTAATTGAATTTCAAACTGTGCTAAACTCGCTAACAAAGTGAGCCCGAGTTAAGTTGAATGTTGGATGACGACACTCTCTGCACATGCTGCACGTAGTTGGCTTACTTCTGACTTACACTCATAAAAAAAAAGACGCTTTCTAATTAAATTTTTCTGTACAAACTTTCGAAATTAAAGAATTCAAATAAATATCAAGTTTAAAGCGCTTTGATTCAACTAAAAACATGCATAAATGTCAAGTGAGAACATCTAAATTTATTTGCTTATTTTATTTATTTATTTTTTTTATATTTTACTTTAATAAAAAAGGTTTTATTCAAAATTTAAAAATGCTTACACAATTGTATTTTATTAAATATTTTTAATATTTTTTTTAAATCAATTATTATTTTTTTTTAATTTCATAAATGTCAAGTGAGAACATCTACATTTATTTATTTATTTTATTAATTTATTTATATTATATTTTTATGTCTTGTATTACTTTAATAAAATAATTTTCATTCAATATTTAAAAATGTTTATTCAATTGTATTTTAATTAAATATTTTGTATACTATTTTTAAATCATTTATTCTTTTTATTTCATTTCATTCTACTTATTTATATTATATTTTAATGTCCCATATTTGTTTAAAAAAATGATTTTCATTAAAAAAATTAAAAAATAAAGAAATAAAATTATATTTTAATTAAATATTTTTAATATTATTTTTAAATCATTTTTCTTTTTATTTCACTTCATAAATGTCAAGTGAGAACACCTACATTTATTTATTTATTTTATTAATTTATTTATATTATATTTTTATGTTTCATATTACTTTAATTATATAATATTCATTCAATATTTAAAAATGTTTATACAATTGTATTTTAATTAAATACTTTTTATATTATTTTTAAATCATTTATTCTTTTTATTTCATTTCATAAATGTCAAAATGAGAACACTTTTATTTATTTTCTATTTTATTAATTTATTTATATTTTATTTTTATGTCTTATAATTCATTCAAAATTTAAAAATGTTAATACAATTGTATTTTAATTAAATTTTTTTAATATTATTTTTAAATCATTTATTCTTTTTATTTCATTTCATTCTATTTATTTACATTATATTTTTATGTCTCATATTACTTTAATAAAACTATTTTTTTTCAAAATTTAAATGTTTATACAATTGTATTTTAAACTAAAACCAAAGATGTTGAGAGTTTATTAAAAACGCTCAGTAAATTTTTTAAATATAATTTCATTTCATATTTTTTTTTTATATCATTTTTTTAATTTTGTTTAAAATGTGGAAAGTTTGTTATTAATATAAAAAGTATAAAAACAGAAAAAATACAAAATAGTAGTGAGATTTAAACTGTTTTTTTTACTGTGTAAATGCCACACCACAATGTAGTCTGGCTGTGAATGTTCTGCATACATATATGCATACATAGATATACATACTATATAGTATCTAACTGGGCCAACAGCATTCAGCTTATCAACTGCAATTCAACGGGAATTGCGGCGCAAAGAAAGTTGCTCGTTTTATTATATTTCGTAGATGTCAAACGGGCGTAGAAAGCGCAATTGGCAATAAAATACAAATTGCCGCTTAAATAGTTAAATGTTCGGGCCACAACTTGTTATACCCTGTAAAACGGAGGAGACTGCAGTGCACTCAATTACGTATGCGCCGTGTGTGCCACAGGCAGAAAGAGTAGAGTAAAGAAAAGACAGAAAAGAGAGAAAGAGAGACAAGTAACCACAACATTTTTTTTTTTGTTGGGCTTTGTTCGGTTGCAGATCAAAACTAAAACGGATGTTAAATGAATCTTTTTTTGTTTTTGCTGTGAAGCATTTCGATTGAAATTTAATTTGATTTACTGTTATAAATTGTTTTTATTCATTCGGTTGTGTTGACCAGACATCTGTGCACCAAAAAGTAATTTAGGTCTGGGCAAATGTTTTTCAGCTAAAAAACCGCAGCTCTCTGTCACTCTCACTCTATCTCTCTCGCTCTGCGTGCTGAGTGCTCGCTATATATTTTGTAATTTTTCTAATGATGTTTATCAAATAATTCAATTTGGCTCCACAAAACATTTCTTATGTGAACGACAACGAGAAAAGCGAGCCTTTTTCGAGCATCAGGGACAAACACACACACACACACACACTTATATATATATTTATATGTATACGCACACACAATGCCATTGTTGGCCAACTAAATCGAAATTGAATTTTTCTCCCTCGTTGACTAAAAACCGCAAACAAAAGGTTTGTGCCCCATGTGGAATGTGAATGTGTGTGGACTATAACATGTGCAATGGCGCAGAGCAGCAGTCCAAAGTGGTCAAGTAGCTGTCCTCAAATAGATGGAGCCACTGCTGATAGTATACAGAGAGCACCACTGTCAGTGTCACTCCATCAACACACACACACAGAAAGAGACAGAGAGAGAGAGACAGAGAGCGAGAGTGAGAATAAGATAGTAAACAAACTCGAATGGAATTGAGTAACTGACCAAATCGCATAAAGCCCATAAAAATGGTCAGCAGCTAGCATAAATATTATTACATTAGTTGCCATTAGGCGCCTGGGTTCTGGTCTCCTTCCTGCCTCCCTGCCGCCCTTCCCGCTCCCTCTCTCCCTCTAGGGTCTGTCCTTTAGGGATCTGCAAGCGACTGTCTGCTAACTGCATTTCATTCGCATCTAATTTATACAATTATTGGACTGGCAGCGCCATAAAATGTCAGCTGACAAGGACACTGAGAGAGGGGTATGGACTGGGCGGGGGGCAGGGCGCAAGGGCGGGGCAAAATGGGGCAGTGTCAACCGCATTGAGTGTCGTCTTAACTTGTCACATTTGCACCCCTTTAACAGGCAGTCAGAAGTGATAAAAAAAATAAGAGGAATAAATAAGCGTCACGCACACACACACACACACACCTAATATCAGGGAAGGAGTGTAATAAATTTCGAAAATTGATTTTCTCATGTTTATTGTGAATTTGTGGAATTTATATTGGGTTTTGCAATGCGACACATAACGAATCGAAAGGAAACCAAACGAAAGGAAACTCGCTGCTTGTTGTTCAGGTCAGTTCAACTCAGTTCAGTTCAGTTCAGTGTTGGACACATGTGGCATGCCACCAAATTTGCTAAAAGCAACAAATGAGTGCAGAATGTGTGTGTGTGTTGTGTGTCGGCAAACACTTGGCTTGTCATGCTGCATACATATTTGAAATCAAAATCACGGCGACACGCCCAAGCGAACAGGATCGAGCGATAAACAGAATGAGGCAACAGCAGGATGAGGAGAAGGAGAGGAGGGAGAAGAATACACTGAAAAAAAAAGGGATCTAAAATCAAGATTTTGCTATCAGAACTAAGAACTTTTATCTACAAAATGCGTCGAGAACATGAAAATCTTGAAGTAAGGAAACACAAATTGATTCTAAGAACATTTCAATTAAGACCAAGTTTTTATTTTTAAGATCATAAATTCTTATATTTTCAAGACCACAAATCTTAGTATAAGAATAAAGCTAGATATTTTTTAAGATTATATGTTCTTATTTACAGACCAAAAAGTTTTGAATATTCAAGACAAAAAGTCTCAAATAAAGATTAAGCTTCTCAACATGTTAACATGTAATTTTTGAGACTCCAGAACAAGTTGTGAATTCGAAGTCTCAAAAAGTGTGTTGTTGTTAAGAAAAAAAGTTTTTTATTCTTATATTAAGAATTTAAGATTTTTTAGAATAATATTCTTAGTTTTAGTAATTTGGTCCTAAAATGGTCTTATACTAAGAACAAAATATTTAAATTTGAGAAATTTATTCTTATATTAAGAACTTCCGATTTTCATGATTAATATTCCTAGTTTTAGTAATTTGGTCTTAAAATATTCTTATTTCAAGAACAAAATATATAAGATGAATGTTCTTGATTTTAGAATGTGGTAATTTTTTTCAGTGTATGGAACAGAAGATGGAGATGGAGATGAGACAGAAGCAGGAGTAGGAACAGGAGCAGGAACAGCAGCTACTCTTTATGAGTGATGCGGCGCAAAACTTTGTTGTGTGCTATGTAGCGTAGCACAAAGTGAGTAAGAGAGACAGACAGCTAAAGTGAGAGAGAGGGAGAAAGAGAGTGGAGGACACTTGGGATAAATGTGAGCTACGATATGGCTGCTGTCGTCATAAACGTCCTCGTCCAATGCTGCTGCTACTGCTGCCATCGCGTATACGCTGCGTATGTGTAATATTAAATTGTTGTCTTGAGAAAATAATGTTTACTTTCGCCAAGTACAAACAACGACAGCAGCAACAGCAACGGCAGCAACAGCAAACAACAACAATGACAATAAGGCAACTGCAGCAGAAGAGGGGAGACAAGAGAGAGAGAGAGGAGAGAAGAGAAGAGGCGCAGCAGTTTCACAGTTTTCACAGCAACTCATTCTTCTCAATCTCCTGCTCCTCCCTTTATCCCTTCATCCACATTCTCTTACTACTCTTACGACACTGAGGCTGCAGCTTAATGCTTTTGAGTTTGTCATTTGTCTTTGGAGCGTTGCATGCGGCACGCGGATTATAAAAGTCGAACCCAGTTAACTGGCAGATGCCACATGGCAGTTAGCTGCTATCCTGATCAGGAATATACATACATATATACGTGTATATATATATGTACATTCCCTCGGCTCATTTCTCTTGAAATGCGATGCAAATGAAGAGGGATTTACCATCTAGAATCTGCCATCTGTGCCTGGCATCCAACTAATTGCCCGAACTAATCCTTGGCCGTGACAAGCCATAAGCGAGGACCTCAAACTGGGCAGCGAGGACATCAAACAGCAGCAGCAGCAGCAGCTGATTAGTGCGCCATCATACGAGTATTGAGGATCAAAGTATGCGATGCCAATTAACATAAAGCTGCAGCTGACAGCATAAAGCGACAGCTTATCTAAAGGAATCTTGAAAAAAATACTCACTACTTATTTTTAAATATGCTTCATGCTACTAAAAGAACTTGCAGAATTGTGATAAGCGCAATGTAAATCGCAAAGGGAAACGCATATGTAAAATACATAATTATTAGTATTGAAGAAACAAAATTAAAATGACATTGCTCATCATATTTGCTCAAGATTTAATAAAGCTATGAGTGCTTGAAATTCTCAAATAAATCAAACATTTTTGAAAAAAATTAAACTTTCCTACATCAAGACAATTTTAATACTGCATCAGTTTAGAGGCCAAATTATGATTAAAAACACATTGCTTATAGAATTTGGTCCATATTTGACAAAGTTAAAAGAACTTAAAATTCCCAAAAAAAAAGTTAAGGGGTGAGTATGGAAAAATCGCAAGTTTTTGGAAAAAAATAAAATTTCCTAAACGATAAAAATTTTGACACAACTGCGAAAAAGACGGCAAACAATGATTAAAAAGACATTGTTCATCAAAATCGGGCAAGATTTGACAAAGTTATAAGAGCTCGAAGTTTTGAAAAATATGTAAAGGGATAAGTATGTAAAATAGGCAAATTTTTGAAAAATTTTAAAATTTCCAGATTAAAAAAAAAGTAAATGCAGAATCAATTAAGAGGTCAAACAAAAATTATAATGACATTGCTTATCGCAATATGTTAAGATTTGACAAAGTTATGAGACTTCCAATTACTCCAAATCATACCTGTTAAATTTCGATTAGAATTACTAATCAATTAGATTATTTTTGGAAATAATCGTAGTGACTATATAATTCACTGTTGAATAAGTTGTGATTATATAATGATTACGATTACAAAAAATCAGAAATAATCTAGAATTATTACAATTATTCAAAAATACTCAGAAAAAATAAAAAAATAATCAAAAATTATCTTTCTGATTATTTCGGATTATTTTTGATTTATTCTGATTATTTTGGCTACTTTGATTTTGAAAATTTAAAATAATTTGATTGATATTGATTAAAAATAATCAGAAAAAAGTCAAAAATAAACCGAATATTTAAAAATATTATTTTTGATTATTTTTGATTTTTTCTGTTTATTTTTTAATAATTGTAACAATTTTAGATTATTTTTAGATTTTTTGTAATCGCAATCATAAAATAATTGGTCAAAATCGAAAATAATTGCAATTTAATAATTTGTTCGACTTTCAAACAAAAATAATCGAATTACTTATGATTATGAGTACTTATCATTATTTAACAGGTATGCTCCAAATAAAGCAATTCAAATGCAGAAATTTCGACTATGTATGTACATAAGTGTTGCAACTTACCATTGGCGGATACGACAGATATCTGTCGCTGTTCATGTTGTAGTAGGAACCATCTGGGGGCGGTGCGGGCGACGGGGACGGAATGTAGACGCCCTTGCTGATGAGCATCTGATCGTCGCGCGTCATGTGCGCCGCGGCAGCAGCGGCGGCAACGGCGGCGGCATGTCCATTGTTGTGCCTGGGATGCGGCAGCGTGCAGGCGTTGACTGCAACGAGCAGAGACAAAGGTGAGCTTGAATATGACTTTTTAATTCAAGACATTTTATTATATAAATAAATAATGTATTTAAATGCTTTCAACGGTGTCAGCTCAGCAAATCAGAATTCGCCCTCTTTCGCTGTGTTCACGTTATTATTGTATTATTCTCATCATTTTTGCATGGATTTATGACAACTTTAATGCCTGGCCAGACTTCCGTTTGCCATTGCAGCTCAATTGATTTTATCCACAAGCCAGCAAAAAGAGGAAGAAACTCAACCGCAGACGGTTTGCAATGCACAACTGCAAATGACACATTTATAGTCGCATTTGCAAAATAAAAAAAAATGTAAGAGTAAGAATTCAAGATGCAAGCAAATCGACAAGAGGCTGGCAAAAAGCAAAAAGAAAATGGGGAATGTGTGTTGAATCGATTCGAATTCTGTTGGCACCCTCGTAGATGCAACATTTTGCTGCTTTCTGGTTCATTTCATGTGCAAACGTTTGGAATCAAATAAAACGAGAGGCCATTAATTGCAACTTGCAGCACGACACTGGCCAATCTGGGCAATCTGGGCAATCTGGGAGTCAACGAGTGTTGCACGTGCCGAGGTTGCCAGTCTCTGCTGCTTCATCTGCTTCGATTCTTGCCATCTATCGATAAGCCTTGATAAACAAATCAGACTAAGTACTCGTCCATTTGTAGGTATTTATATCTAGCATGATGATACCTAAACCATGATGAGACAAATTGCTTGACATTGCTCATGGCCTCGCTTGTGGCAGCTGTGGCAGCGGTGGCAACTCTGGCAGCTGTGGCATCGTTGGTGGCAACTCGCGGCTAGGATACAGCTAACGCTTTAACCACTCAACTTCAACTCATTTGAAAAGGCGTGAAAGCCACAAACGTAACAAATTTGTAATTTTGTAAAATAGACTTAGACACCCAAACGCCTTTCTCATTTCTTCACACACACACATACTATGGAGTATTTGCCTATTTTTTGTATGAATTTAAAAATAACTGGTGCATATTAACACGAATATCTCAGGAGCTTGATGTGGATATCTTGGGGAATACAAAATGTTTTCAATCAACATAAAGAATTTTCAAACTGATAGACTTGCATTAAGAAAATAAGCAGGGACTGCAAATAATAGTTATAAGAAAAAATTAAAAAATAAGAGTCATTGGCCGATTTAAAAAAAAAAATATAGTTTTAAATTATTAAAATTATATAAAATGATAAAAATCAAAAACAACTATTATTATTCCATTTTTATATAAAAATTTAGACCTAACTATTATTTCTCCTCGAAATGAAACGCAAAAATATATACTACCCGTCATTTAAAAAAAAAATAAATAAAATAAAAAAAACTATTATTTCCAATTTTTATTTGTCAATTTTTATTATAAAAATTGAAAAGATAAATTTAATTGATATATCTTTTGAACCAACGAAGCCACATCACATATAGACCTATATATATGATCTACGCATTAATTTTAAAATTATAAATTGCATATAAAAGTTCATCTTGTTTTCGAATTTGTCGTTAAAAAATAACAAATGTCTATTTTTTCCACACTTCTAGGACGTTTTTTTTTATACTCATTACTATTCATTGCAGTCCCTAAAAAAAATGTTATTAATTATTTGCAGTAAAATGTGCAAACAGCCCATGGTGCCTTGTACGTTTCAAGTGCGCGCTGAAAAGTAGGCAACAATAATTTTGTTAAGGCAAGTTGAGGAAGCTGCGGCCGTGGTGACACCGGCAGACAATTCGACAGTCTGACATATGTCCCGACGTTCCTATCGAGCAACTGAATTTGGAGCTTGGAGCTGCTTCTGTTGCTGTTGCTGCTGTTTTTCCAGCTTTTGTGGCAGTGCTTCTTTGGGTGGCCCATGTTCATTTTGTGGCTTGTTTACTTTGCATATGCGTACGTTTATTGTGTATGCGTATGTTGTACAATGTGTATTACGACAAAACATAAGGGGACGAGGTGGAGTTGTGGAGAAAAAGTAAAAGGGAAGGTAACCTTTCACAGTGTGGAATGGAAATTTCTCATGAATTATTGATTTTTCGATCAGCTAGCAACAGTGTTGAAAAGCGCACTACTATATATTCTCGAAGCTGCTGCTAAATCAGAGCAGAACTGAACAGAAGAGAATTGTAATCATTGTGCATATATAATAAGTAATATGTAATGTGTAATGTGTAATTGCAGAAATGCGCTGGTCAACACCAAAGTCGCATTCATTTCATATTTATTGCAATTGGGATAACAAATGTGCTGCTTTTCGTGAAAAATTCACTTCCACGTGCTGCAAAAATAACAACGAAAACGAAAACGAAAACTTTAACTTGCTCGTAATTGGCTACTTATCGCTTAGGTAACCAACTCAAGCATTTTCTATTCTATTCTTGGCTATTTTGGTTAAGCTACAAACATAATAGACTTTGGTTTGAATTAATTTCTGCGAAAAAGTTCACGCTATTTGTATATTTTTTTTTTTTTTTTTAAATGACGGGAAGTATATATTTTTGAGTTTCACTCCGAACTATTTGTATATATTTTAAATTTTCAATCAGCAAAAAAAATGAGAATATTTAGTTTATATATTTATATATTTATATCGGCAATATATATTTATGAATAAATATGGGCATTTCCACAGAAATGTCAACCGAGGCCAAAAACGTAAAATTGATCAAAAACTCACATCTTGTAAAATTTTCTTCCAAAAATGTATTCAAGTTATTTATTTAAGCAATATACGCTAAAAGAAATTCAATGGGATGAACATATAGATTCTACATGGGAATAAATTCACTTTTTTTTTATATATTTGACCATTTTCTTAAAAATTGACTTCCAAAATGGACCGTTTTTACTTTAAAGCTTACACTAAGTGAGAGAGTAAGATTGTAACATAAACCATTTTAATACATAGAAATATATTGAGAGTTTAATTTAAACAAGTTTTACAAGCTGTTTTCGATAAATCGAATAAAATTTGATGAACGAGTTCTTGAAACAAACTAGGTGGAAATCTTGTCACGTTCGCGATGTCGCGTTACAAATTACCAATAAAACTTGTAAAATAAATAAAATGATAGGAACATATCAAAATTATTTCTAAAATGAAAAACTACATTATTTTATTATGGTTTAAGAGTATTTTCTTCCAAATTACTCGTCACATTTCGCAGACTTTCGCATTTGTCAAGATGAAGTCAAACAATGACTTCCATTTTTCGTCGCGTTCGCGCTGCATTGTTTTCTATAAATAATTCGAAAACGACAAGTCTTCAAAGCTTGTCTTTTATAATTAAAATAGTGTTGATAAAATGCATTAAACACGTGTGAAAATATTTTTGAAAATTTCAACTTTTGCCATTTTTATTTTTCATTTAAGGCCCTATTCTCTTTCAGCAAAAATTTTTTTTCGACTTTTTTTTTTTTGCATTTTTTTATAGCTTGGACATTTAAGAATATAACCCTAAAAGGGTTTTTTGAAATTCGAAGTACTTTAGGAGTTATGGCTTTTTTTGTCCAGCAATGTTAATGTTAATGCACGTGGAGTCAAAACTTTGAACGCGTTTATCTCGAAACCACGTTTTACGAGCTGGCGGCCACGATTCCGCCAGTTCTACTGAACCCATTTGGATGAAACAAAGTTTAATCGACGTAGAATTGTCACCATTCTGGCCCGTAGTAAAATAAAAATTTTGCGATTTTTTTTACTATTTTTTTTTTACACTAAACTACAAAAAAATGGGTCCAAATCGATTTGTCAATTTTAAGTGGCCGCCATTTTGTCAAAAAAAATCGCAAAATTTTTATTTTACTACGGGCCAGAATTACATCTATACTGATTATAACCCCGTTTTTGTTTTCATTTCCGACGCTCCGGAGACCCGGAATCGTGGCCGCCGTGACGACACCTTTTTTTTCAACCCCAACTTTGAAGTCTCATTACTTTTTGAACACCCCTCGTGTCGAGGCAAAAACAATTTTTTTATTTTCTTTCATTCATTACTAATTCAATAAAAAAATGCAAATATCTTTTTGCGTTTTCAAATGAGAATTTTTTCAAAAAAGGTCCAAAAACAGCAAGCTGAAGGAGAATAGGGCCTTAAAGACGTACAAATGTTGCCTTCTCGATCCTGGAAATACCCACATATTTTTATTTCACTTCGAAATATATATTTATTTAATTTTCAAAGGTAAATTTTGTTTTTGCAGTGTCAAAATTATTTAATTGTGGTACTAATGAGCTGTTTTCACTGCTTTCTGAGGCTTTACTGTAGTGTTGATGTAATGTTAACCAGAGACAATTTGGTCAAGGCTATTGCTTGTATTTAATTTAACTTTTGAGTTGTCGCATATTTGCACACACTGTAGTGGTTGTCTGTATGTGTGTGTGTGTGTGTGTGTTTGTGTACATGTGTTTGGTGCTCATTAAGAGAGCGCCATTTTTGAATAGTGTCTCATTAAAAATGCGCTTTGCTGGACGACGACAAGTGACATGGAATGGAATGAAATGGAAATGGAATGGAAACGGAATCATCTATTATTTGATCTCAACTGTGGCTGTAGCAGCTGGCGACAACGGACAAAAAGAATTTTCGCGCTTCTCACGCGTGTGTGTGTGTGTGTGTGTATTCACTTGTATATATAGTAAACATGTCTATGTGTTGCGCTGCTTTTTCTCACGGGGGAATTATAGCCTTGGGCATCTGTTTGAGATTCAGCTTCCGGCAAGCATTTTAATTTTGATGCGACGAGGGATTTTTGTTTCGCATCTTTTTCGTTCTTGTTTTTGTTCCCATTCGCATTTGCCTCCTTTGCCCCCCACTTTCGTGTATTTCTTGTTGTTATTTGGGTTTCTTTTTCATTTTTTTTTTATTTTGCTTGTTGTTTTTGTCGTGTTTTTCTTTTTTTTGCCACCGCATAGCCGCATACATAATTATGCGCACTGGAGACGCCTCCATCTCCAGCTCCATCTTCATCTCTGTCTCCTTCTCCATTTCTTCGTTTATCTGTGGCAAGTTGTCGTTGCTATCAAATGCGCCTTGGACTCGTCGTAGCTGTTACTTTTGAAGTATGCTCCTCCACTTGCCAAATACGTTGACATAAGGTAATTGTATTTTATTTTCAGCGCAGACAAGACAAGCTGAGAGACGAGAGATAAGTTAAGAGAGAGAGAGAGAAGAGACATGGCAAGACCAAAAGTTTACAGCTAATGTATTTTTATTATTTTTACGCTTTGCATTTCAAATGCAGTTGCTGTCGTCGCATCCATCGGCAATGCTTTCAGCAATTTCCCAATGTTATTATAATACTGCCATTGTTATTTCATTTCTACTCTCTTCTCTCTCACTTTATTCGGTTTCCTCTTGCCTTGCCAAAAATAAAACTGTGTCTAGTTTATCATTTTCTATTTCATTTTTTATTTTTGCCTGAATTATTATTATTATTATTATTTTTTCATTCCCATATGGCTTGGCTGGCTGATGATTTTCCGCTTGATAAAAGATGTGCTTAAATTTTAGTTGAGTTGCTCGAAACGCGCTCTTAAATTAGCGCAGACTGCACGTGATTTGGTTTCAAGTGTTTCAAGATTGCAATTCTGTATGTGTGTGTGTGTTGTGGTTAAAAGTGCATGTACACACACACATGCCTCAATTGAAAATCAAGACTGGCAAAAACTTTGCTCCTCAATTACAATTAAGATGGAGATGTTGCACTCAAATTGAATTTTCAGCCATCGCGTAGCTGATTTTCCACCCATTTTCTATCTCTCTTCTGCTGCGCATTTTACCGATTTCCGTTTTTACATTGCTTTTATTTTTAGCTTTGATTGCAATCGTGGCATAAAATCAGGCAACAACTGCAGCCAAAAACTGAACTGACAAAGGGAGTCAACACGAATAAAACGAGGCGCTGACGTGCTGACAGCAACTCCAAAACTCGAACTGTGAACTTCCTTGCTTGTTTTTGACCAAAAGTTAATTATCTAAAATGCTTTTTTCATCTGTTCAACGCTCTTTTTGTGTGTGTGTGTGTGTGTTCTTTGTTGCTGAACAAGAGAGAGAGAGAGCAACTGACAGCGATATCTGTAGAGTCAGATCTTAGCTTGACTTACCCATATTATTCGGATATAATGCTGGCAGTGTGCCATCCTTTTGGTATCTGGGCGGTGGCATGTCCACCGCACTCTCCACCAGATACGTCGATGCTGCCTTCTTGCGTGCCTCGTCCTGCAGAAAGAAAGAGAGAGAGAGAGAGTAAAGAGTGAGTAATGAGCGAATGCAACCTGAGACCGTGGCAGCATGTCGAATCGCACCGCAAGTGTTTGAGTAATTACTCCCCACTTAAGCTATTGTTTTCGTTTAAGTCCCAGAGGCAGAGGCGGGAGGGCGTTGAAAGTTATTGACAGTCGCAATGACAGCGACAGCGACAACGACAACGACATGAACTGCACCTTTGTCTTTGTCGTCTACGCTGCGTATACTCAACGCGCTGATTTATCATACGCCCCGTAGGCAGCCGAACAAACTTTATAATAACATATATTAACTTAAGGGGGTATCGCAGCTTGGCAAACATTTTTTTTAGATTTTTTTGCATATTTTTATAGCTTGGACATTTGAGAATATTTTTGAACTACGAAATTCCTTAGGAGATATGAGCTTTTATGTCCAGGAATGTTAATGTTAATGTTTTTCGAGAACCGATTTTGATGAAACAAAGTGAAATCGATGCAGAATTATCACCATTATGGCCCCAACCTCAAACAAAAGTTTAAAAATTTGTTTATTATTTTTTTTTTACACTAAACTACAAAAGAAATTGTCCAAAATAGATTTTTCATTTTTCATGGGCCGCCATTTTGTAAAAAAAAAATCGCAAAATTATGATTGAGATAGGGGCTTGAATTACATCTGTACTGAATCTAACACCGTTTACTTTTTCCATTTCAAATGATCCGAAGTGGAGTTATCCGTGCCGCCAGCAGCATACCTTTATTTTTCGACGACCAACTTTAAAGGCCGACAACTTTTTGAACAGCCCTCGTACAAAAGAAAAAATTTTTTTTTATTTAATTCAATATGTTCTCAATACATAAAAAAAAAAAACAGTATTTAAATAACTTTTCCAGTTTTCAAATAAGTTATTTTTTAAAAAGGTCCAAAAACAGCCTTCCAAGCAGCAATACCCCCTTAACAGCTTACATTTAACAGCTTACGCTTAACATTTTGCAGTTAACATTAGACAGACAGAGGGACAGACAGACAGTTTTCTGTGTGGTCGCTTCCAGATTACGCGTGTAATAAATGATTTTAATAATTTGAAACGATTTGTTTGCCACATCGCTGCTTTTGGCCTGGCCAAGTTCAGTTTTGGTCTCGTCTCGCGCATCTCATCATTATCATCAACAGGGCGTAATTAATCACGACGTCTTAGCATGCGGCTGCTTCGGGCTTCGGGCTGACAGTTCCGGCGACCTCGATGTCAACAGTGACTCCTCCTCCCCTCCTTCTCCTCCTCCCTTGAACATTGTGCCCAGTTTCCGGCGTTGAGTTGTAATTTCAAGCGCCTGGCAATAACTTAAGACAGCCCATACATTTTTTTTCATTTTTCTCTCTTTCATTTTTTGTGCACTGTTTTTTTGGTTCCTGCCTAAATGTTTGTTACAGCATCAGCGTCGACATTTTTGTGCCCATTGTGCTCATTCTGGCTCACAAATTGCATATTCATGCACAACAACGGGCGAGGGGCAAAAACGGAGGCATAAGAATAGTTTTTGGTATGGATAATAAAAAAAGAAGAGCTAAAAACTGGAATGGAGTTCGTTGTGCGGTGTGTGTGTGTGTACACTGACAAAAAAGAGCATCTAAAATCAAGATTTTGGTCTTAGAACTAAGAACTTTGGTTAAAAAAAATGCGTCTAGAACATGAAAATCTTGAAGTAAGAACATTTCTATTAAGACCAAGTTCTTATTTTTTTTAAGATTATAAATTCTAATATTTTCAAGACCACAAATCTTAGTACAAGAATAAAGCTAGATATTTTTTAAGATTATATGTTCTTATTTATAGACCACAAAGTTTTGAATACTCAAGACAAAAAATCTCAAATAAAGATTAAGCTTCTTAACATGTTAGCACTTCATATTTGAGGCGCCAGAACCAGTTGAGAATTCTAAGTCTCAAAAAGTGTGTTGTTGTTAAGAAAAAAATATCTACAATCGAAGATTTTTATTCTTTTATTAAGAACTTAAAAATATTAGAATAATATTCTAAGTTTTAGTAATTTAGTCTTAAAATGGTCTTATATTAAGATCAAAATGTTTAAATTTGAGAATTTTATTCCTATATTAAGAACTTACGATTTTCAGGATTAAAATTCTTAGTTTTAGTAATTTGGTCTTAAAATATTCTTATTTCAAGCACAACATATTTAAGATGAATGTTCTTGATTTTAGAAAGTGGTCTCTTTTTTTGTCAGTGTATGTGTGTGTGTGGCATACTCACAATATATTCCGGTTGACTGCCCTCATTGGAGTAGGACTCGCTCTTCTCGGACACGCTGGACAGTGTCTCGCCGGTGACGGTGTCATTGTACGAACTGGGCGCGTACATTTCGATGGTCGCCGTTTTGCCTGGTTGATTTGTAGTTTCCGACACTGGATGCGACAATGGAGCAGGAGCAGGAGCGAGTTCCAGTCACAGGCGAGGTCAGAGCAAACCAGCAAAAAAAAGTGAGTAAGGTATGCGGCGCAAATATTGAAAAGGTGTAATTGGCAGTGACATGCCGAAAATTGATTGGGCGGCGGCGCAGTGCGCCAGTCATTTGGAACACCACAGGGGCGGATCAGCAAAGGGGGCGGGATAAAATTGTTGTTGTTGTTGTTGCCAGAGGGGGCGTAGGCATGGATGTGGGCGTGGGATGTGGGGCGTTAGCAGCGTTTTCAGGCAATGCAAATCAAATGCAAATAGCAAAGATTGTCAAAGTGCCGAGCAAGCAAATGTTGGCCAACATTGCAACCAGTCAGCAGAGGGGGGAGAAGAGGCAGACGGTCGCATTGTGTTAAATTATTCACATTTGGTGCAATGCCATCGACGCCGTTGTCGTTGTCGTTGTCGTTCATTTTTATGCCGACGCATTTTTGTTGACCATGGTCAAGGGGAAAAATCAATGCACGTTGCGCAGTTCGATGATGCGAAACGCAACGAGAGTTTGCCGAGTTGGCCAAGAGTAAAGAACGGGAACAGGCAGGAAGGTAAGAGTAAAAATGCAATTAAATTTGTATATAAAATGCCATTAAATGATTCATGGCACATTTTCACAAATGGCAACGACAAAATGACCGCGCCACATGGTTAACACGTGTTTTCCGCAAAGTCAAATGTGGTCCAAAGTGCATGTGTGTGTGTGTGTGTGTGTGTGTTGTGTTGTTGTGTTGGTTCGTTGAGTGCATTTGATTTTGTTGGTTGTTGCCATATTCGCATGAATGAATGAAGCATTTCGTTGAGTGTTTTTCGTTCAGTTATTCAGCATCCATGGTCCAAAAGAAGCCAGCGAAAAAAGGGAATAAAAGCAGAGAAAAGAGAAGAGAATAATGTATTAGATTTGTTTGGCAAACACTTTTCCAATTAACCTGAAATGTAGATGCAATGTTATTGTTACAGTTACAGTTATTGTTATTGTTGCTGCTGCTGCTGCTGCTGCTTTTGCTTTTTATATTTACGAGCATAATAAAATTATATAGTTTTAAAACAACTTTAATATCAAACTAGTTTTGGTGTTTGAAAATATTGCTATAACTAACTATTACTCGATTTTATATTCGACAAATATTAATGCCTTAAATTAGAGTTGTTTAAATCTCAGTCCCAATTTACAATAGATCACTTAACCCAATTAGAGTTCATAGATAATTTCGCAATTTTCGAACTATTTTAATGGTTTGCAGTCTATAAATGGGAATGCATTTAATTGTGGGTCGTCAATTGTAAAAGGTTCCACAGCCGTGTGCTGTTGGCAACATCACGTATTTATTGCCGCCGTAACGTAAATAAAACATGTTGTCGGAAGGTAACTCCACACAAGTGAACATCCCAACAACATCCAAACAACCCAAACAAACCAAACAAACAGGCAAATGCATTCAGAGTTTAGTGAATTAAAAACATTTTTTGGCATTTGTCACATGCTTTATTTACGCTGACTGTGGAGTCAGCACCACAAACTGCAACTACAGTTCACTAAAAAAAATGTAATGCTTAAAAGCATTAAATAATGGCCGAATTTACAATCAATTAAGCGACATAAAAACATCAAGCGATAAAAACTATCAACCTTTGAATGAAGATTCATTAGCTATGTTTAACCCTTTATCAATATCAGCAAGGCTTAAGTATTGAACCTATAGTATGTACACCAGAAAAACTATGCGTACACAGAAAAAAAATGCCATTCTAAAATCAAGTATAAAATACTTAATTTAAGCTTGAATTCTTTAAGTATGTATTCAGGATAAAGCTGAATAATCAAGCCTGTATCGGGATTAAAATGAGAAAATACTCAAAAAAAAGTTAAAAAAAAACGTTTAAAAAAAATCTTAAAAAAAGTTAAAAAACAAAAAGTTTAAATGTAACGAAAAAGATAATTAATGAAAACTTTTTAGCCTGAATTTAAGAATTTCAGGTTTGAATTCGGGATCGAAAAAATCAAGTATTTCATACGTGGTTTAAGAAAATCCGAGATTACCCCACTTCTGACATCTTTTCTGATTGAGTTCGGGCTAAATATCCCGGATTTTTTTTTCTGTGTATCCTTTGAAAAATTCAAATTTTTGTGAGTGTCTACTTTTTCCACTTTTTTCCTCGAATTTTTCAAAAAAATACTTTGGTGCAAAAAAACTAAACAGTTTTAAGAGTAACTGCAAAAAAAAATGTTCAAAAATATTATTGCTAGTATTTTTTATTATTTTGATAATCCTAAAAATGACTATTTTAAACCGTTTTTTTCAAAAATATATAAAAAATACTAACAAAAATATTTTCGAAAATTTTTTTTTGCAGTTACTCTTAGAATTGTTTCAAGAATTTTTTTTATCAAAATATTTTTTTGAAAAAATCGAGGATAAAAGTTGAAAAGTAGACGTTCACAAAAATTCGAATTTTTCAATGGGTTCTTAAGGGGTTAAGAAAATTTTTGCATCATTCAAACGGAATTTGAGCGACCTTTCCAAATTTATTTTTTTTAATATGATGATTTGACTTACAATAGCTGTTAAAGTAAAAAAAAAAGTGTGTACGCATAGTTTTTCTGGCGAGTGTAACTGAGCAGAGGCAAATTTTTTCTCATTTATTAAAAACATTGCAATTAAAATGTATACTTAATTAATTTTAAATTTTTTTGCATAAAAGCTGATATGATTTTGGATTCAAACCAAGAGTTAAGCCATTTTGTCGACCTGTGATCCTGAAATTTAATATTGTTATACGAAGATGCGAAAGTTCTGAGATTTCTCCATAAAAAGCCATTCACACAAATAAATTAAGCTGTTAATGTCAAACTTTGCAAATAAAACAAAAAGTACTAAAAAAAAAGTGTAAAAAGCGAAAGAGTGTATTCGACTTTAATGACCCTGTACTTAATATGTTGAAAACATAAACAAAGAGCCTTAAGCATCTGCTTTCTTTTTCTTGATTAACTTTGGAGTTTATTATTTGATGCTGATTATTTTTAACATAGGAATGTAGCTTTAAATTTGCCCCTGGACAAACTTAATAGACCCCTTGTACTTTTCCAGTACAGGGTCTAAAAAAGTAAAGGTGAAAGTGCGACACTCAAGCGTTCTGGGTAGCTTGACTTGACGCTGAATGGACAGACGGAATTAATGGCCAGGGAACGGGCTTATCACTGTCAAAGCCTGCTTCATCCAACAACGTTGTCGTTGTTGTCGTTGTCGTTGTTGTTGTCCTTGTTGTTGTGCTAGTTGTCGTTGTTGCAGGGGAGTTTTTGACGGTGTCGCACGACCGCACACACGACAAATAAGCCAGCGCCATAGTTGGGATGCCACAGACAAAGGCAGAGAGAGAGAGAAAGCAAGTGAAAGAGAGTGAAGGGTAAAGGCATAGAGCTTTTGTTGTTTTTGGTTCCAGTTGCCGCCGTTGCACTTTATGCCTGACACAGAGATTACAAATTTTGCACTTATGCCACGCCAAGGCCAAAAAATCAAGGAAATACCAAAAGAGGCAGAGGGAGTGGCAGAGGGAGGGCGGAGGGCGGAGGTGTCCAGGAAGTTAGCGAACGGGATTTCTTTCGCTTTTTGCCCAGCTGCCAATATCTGTATGTATGTATATATGGTAGTATGACATGGCTTAGACAGCTTTTGCGGTCGTCAGGACAGTTAATGACGTCGCCGCTGACGGTTTGCGTCTGCTTTGAAGGCTTTTCTCTTAATCTGCTGCTCTGATGCGGCTCTGATGGTCTGCAGCCCCGTTACCCTGATCCGCTCCACTGTCTGATGGGATGACGGGTTGCAGCACACAAAAAACAAAAAACAAAAAGTCAAAATGCTGCCAGTTATTCTCTGACTTATGCTTATTCGACTTTTTGCCAAAAAACACAGCTGCCCTTTTTGAATCGGTGCAGCAGAGTTTTTATTGAGAACTGAGAAGGCATTATATTTTTATGACTTATCTATATGTATAATACTCTTTGTCCTGACTCACTGACTCACTGATACATCAACGTATAGACCAAACGGTAAAAGATAGAAAGCTCAAAGTTTCACACAACATAGATTAGATAATTTCATCGTGCGAAATTCGATTCAAAATCGGGGTAAAAGGTCACGGAATTGCTTAATATGAAAAACTTTTTTGTTTATTAAGATATCACAACCAAATTCAGAAGTTGCATGTTTGAAACTATTTTTTACATCCTTACCAAATTTTGTTAAAGTCTGATGACTATATCATATAGCTGGCATAGGAACAATCGGATGTAAATTAGCCTTTAGTATGAAAAACTTGTCGGTTTCCTAAGATATCTCAACCAAACTAACAGACTATATGTTTGGGAATGTCTTTTGCATTCTGATCAAATTTGGTCAAAGTCGCATTAACATATCATATAGCTGTCATAGGAACAAACTGACAACGGAGCTCTCTAGTGTAGATTTAAGTCTTTAAGGTGTTCTACATTCGCTTATTTTTGGTTTAACCTGCATCATTTATTTGGAAATATTATATCCAAAATATAAATTTTAAACTGACAAATTATTATATATTTCCATAACTAGGTGTTTGAAGGCATTTTTTAAATACGTTAGAATTAAATCTGAGACAATTAAATTGGATAGTTATTCTTTCTTGTTGGTCTATCAATGCCGAATACTTATAGTACACAATAAGTACACTATATACATAAAAACTAAGTTGGTTAGGCTGTTCTAAGCACTAAAGTTGCAAACTTTCGGACAATGGCAACGATTTTAACTTATCAAAAAAAAAAAAAAAATAAATAAATAAATTTGCCAACTGTTTGACAGCCTCTCAGTGCTTATCTCAACTGGTTCGACGGACAACGCCCTGCTCCAGTTCCCGCTCCAGTTCCCGCTCCAGTTCCCGTTCCAGTTCCCGTTCCAGTTCCAGCTCAAGTTGCCAGTTCCAGGCCTCGGGCTGTCGTTGTTGTGGCCCGAGTCAATTGTTTAAAGAGTGTCAAAGTCAAAGTCCGTTTGTTTTTGGAGTAAACGTAACCGTAACTGTAACCGTAACCGGTCGCTTATCGCTTATGGCCACGTTGGCACAAAACTTTTGCCTTGGCCAACTCGTTAAAGTGTCGCCCTCAACTCTCTCCCTTTCGCCCGCTTTCTTTCTTTCTTCGTCCAACTCTATCTATTTCTATCATTTTTCTTTGGCACTTCCCATTTTTTTTTTTGGTTCGTTCGTTTTTATATTTTATTTATTATTGGCAGTAGCCAGTTTTGAGTTTGGCCAAAATGTTGAGATTATAAACTTGTGGGGTAGGCTATAATCGAGCACCCGACTATGGGATACCCGTTAGTTATATAAATAAATTTTAAGTATTTTTTGTTGCATGCTTTTAGGCACTTACACTGCTTAAAAACTTAAATCAGCCATTACCACCTATCTATTTGTCCGATCTTGTTACGATTTAGTAGGTTGATAGTTAATAATAGTAGTTTACGTTAATTAGTGAAGAAATTCTAATATATTAAAAACTGTGCGTGTGGAGGCTTTTCGCGATTTACGGAGACGGAAAGGGGTGTCACGCAATTTTGAAATAAACTTGACCTGCGTGGGGTTTACAGAAGTCTGTGTGCCAAATTTGGTTGCTCTAGCTCTTATAGTCTCTGAGATCTAGGCGGACAGACGGACGGACAGACGAACATGGCTATATCGACTCGACTGTTAATGCTGATCAAGAATATATATACTTTATAGGGTCGGAGATGCTTCCTTCTCCCTGTTACATGCATTGCAACGAATACAATATCCCCTCTTAACTTATTTTTTAAGTAACGGGTATACAAATTGCCAGCAACTTTCGTTTTCTGGCATTTCTCTTAGGCACATTTGTTCAATGTCTCAGTTAACTAACTGATATTTGTGGGTAGATTATATAGAAATGAGTGTCAAATTCAAAAAACTCTTCAGTTTAAATTAAACAGAACTCTAAAGGAACGAAACTTAATCGAAAATAACCAAGTACCAGGAATCGGAGTGCTTTTAGGCTGAGTGAAAATGCTCTTTTCGGTTTGCAGTTTAGTTTTTTCCGTTTTCCCGCTGCACACTTCATATCTATGGGGTCAGGCGAAATGGCAATAAACATTAGAAATGGCAGACTACAGGATGGTCAACTTGCATGGGAATGATATATGAATGTGCATCTTCCGAGTATGAGTATTTTGGACCATGGAGTCGAGTCAATGACCGTGGGAGCTGTGGAAATAGCCGGCGAGTCCAACCGCCGACCAGATGCCAACCGCAGACTTTTGGCATAGTTTATCGGACAGTGGGAAGAGTGTGGAAATGTGGAAATGTGAAAATGGGAAATGGCCAATGGCAAAGCTTCTTAGCCATGTCCGTGTCGCAGTTTGGTTGACTTCGCTTTGAGGTGACGTGGCGGGAGGAGGGGGCAGAAAAGGATGGGGCGGTTGAAATTCTTTTCCGTCATGCGCCATTTTGACACAAAAGCGCAAATGCACATTAAAAATGCATATCCAAAGGACAACAGCAACAAAATAAGAAGTACACAAATAAATAAACAACAATAAGTAAAGAAAAATAACAACAACTAGAGCTGAAAGCAGCCCACAAGTCAAGTTTCGCTAACGAAAGCATTGAAATATGCACAGATATCTTCGGGCTGTCCCTTCTTTTATACCCCCATCCCCCATTCATACTCTACCCTGTCCCTATATACATATATATATATATGTATATATTCCCCTGCCAGCCGCTGTCATTCTGGCCAAACGCACCAGTTTCCCTGACAACTCCTTTATGGCCAAAAAATGCTTTTGGGCATTGTCAGTTATCGGCTTATGGCAGCAGCAGCAGCAGCAGCAGGAATAGGGGCAGTTTGAGCGGGGAAGGGGTAGAGGAAGGGGAAGCGGTTCGGTAGCCGAACATTGTCATAAAAAATTCTGTTGTTGTTGCTGTTGTTGTTGGTAGTAGTTTTGCAGCTGCAGGCTCGACTGCGACTCGCTTAACAGTTCTTGTAACAAGCGGCTGTTAAGACTGAAATATGCATTTCTTTTGTATAGTGATAGAGGTAGAAGGGGGAGGGAAATCACCCCTTACACCCCAACCCTTGCAAGCGCGCCATTTGCTCAAACATAACTCTCTGTGCTCTGTCCGTGTGCATGCTAGAAATGAGAGAGAAATTGCCAGTACTGTCCCCCTTCACAGTTTCTCCCCCTTTCGGGTATAATAAAGCCAGCTGAAAATTCTAAGAAAAATATCTTATTTATGTCCTGCGGCTGTAGTTCATGCTCCGCCAGCGAGAGCCTCATCCTCATCCTCCGCGCGTTCATAATGTCAAAAATCTTGGCCTACATTTCACACAAAACACAAAACCGAATTGGCGAGAAGTCCTAGAGATGAGGAGACAGGGACTGCGATTCAGGACAAAAGGCGGAAAAACTTCAGATGTCCGATTAAAAAAGAGAAAAAAAGACACTGCTCAAAATGAAAAACAAATAGCGACTTCGGAATTATTACATTAATTTACAATCAAAGTACAAATTTCATGTCTGAAGATCGAATATTGTTTTAAGGCATTAGAGAGAAAATTTCTTTGGCGAAATCATACTTTATTTTAAGCCATACCTGTTAAATAATGATTAGTAATCATAATCATTAGTAATTAGATTATATTGTTTGAAAGTCGAACAAATGATTAAACTACGATTATTTTCGGTTTTGACCAATTATTTAATGATTACGATTACAAAAAATTTTAAATAATCTAAAATTATTATAATTATTCAAAAATAATCAGACAAAATCAAAAATAATAAAAAATAATCTTTCTGATTATTTCGGATTATTTTTTTTTGATTATTTCTAATTATTTTTTATTATTTCTGATTATTTGATATTTAGTAAAAATCTAATTATTTTAAATTTTCACAATCAAAGTAGCCAAAATAATCAGAAAAAATCACAAATTTTCAGAAATAATCAGAAAGATTATTTTTTGATTTTTCTGATTATTTTTGAAATTTTTTTAAAAATTTTAGATTTTTTCTGATTATTTGTTATCATAATCATTATATAATCACAAAGTTTTCAATAATGAATTATATAGTCACTACGATTATTTCCAAAAATAATCTAATTAATAAGTAATTCTAATCGAAATTTTACAGGTATGTTTTTAGCACTAAAATATTAAAATATTGGTCAGATAATATTAATTCATTTAAGAACACAAATTTCCAAGTTTCAAAAAGTGATATAAAAAAGTTGATCTATTCATAAATTTCTTGCTAACAGTTTTCGTAAATAAATAACACTTCAATACCTTCACTAATCTAATCAAAACTTCTTGATTATGTTTTAACTACATATAACAATATCATAATCGGTACTACATATACCTATTTACTTTTTATATGCATTTATGTGTGTGTGTGGAATGAAAAGTTTTGTGAAAAAGATATTGTACATATATAGTTGTAAAGGAAACAACGAGTCATCAGAAGTTGGACAGTTGGACAGACGGGCAGAAAGTCAGAGAAGTTAAGCAACTCATAAGTCAAATGTTTGCCCAAAGTACGAGTATATGTATGCGAGCATACATTACAACTGCAAATAGCGAGTATACGACGGGTGGGACGGAGTCTGAGCAAAGTCGAAGGACAACGCGCAGTTGCTGGAATGCTGCCTCTTTGTCGCTGCCTTGTGTACGGCGCAAACAAGCAAATGAAGAGCAGAAGGAGTCGGAGCAGGAGTAGAAACAAGGAACAAGGATGTACATCTGTAAGAGTATGCATAATTTTTGCAGCGCTGCATTGGGACTAAAACTGAAATTGGGATTGGGTTTGGGAATCGGAATGGGTATGGAAATGGGATTGCTACTGGGTCTGAGTCTGATTGAGTTGATGCTGCTGCTGCTGCTGCTCTGCGTGTCAAACCACTAAATTTGGCTCAATGAGAAATAATTTGGTTAGCACACGCCCAGCCAAACGTTTTGGCCAAGAATTTTGTGTTGTCCTGGCATTCGGAATCGTTGCTCTCTGGTTTTTTTTGTGTGTGCTAACACTTTCAGCACGTTTCAGTTTGGTTTTTGGTTGGCTTCTGAGACCTGACCTGCCAATGAAATGTCTTCAAATATTCCCAACGATGCAACGGGACGGGAAATCGTATTTATATTTCGTTCGCTCGTTTGGACTGGCTTGAAATATAATTCCATATTAATAAACAATCTACAGCTTCAGCTGCAAATTGTGCCAGGACTCAAACACTTGCAGGACACGTGCTCAATGCTATCTGCTGTCTATGGTCGATTCGATGTTCTCTGTACTCTGTTCTCTGGTGTCTGGTGTCCCTAAAGCTAGAGCAATCTGATTTCCGAAAGATTGTGCGTTCAGCTAAGAAAACGATGCACATTTGTCTTCGCCAAGGGGGCTCAAAAGGGGGGCAAAGGGTCAAAGGCGGAAGGAGGCAACCGGACGGGGTGTCTGCCAACGTCCTCGTCGTCGTTGTTCAATAAACAGTTGCAGTTGGCATCGCTCCGTGTGTCCGTCCGTGTCTGGCTGCTGTCCTCTGTCCGCTGCCAGGATGCATCATTATTTTCTGTCATCATTATATTCTTGTTGACTGCTCCGAGCTGTGTATATCTTCTCCTTTTTTCTCTCTTTTTCTTTTTTCTTCTCTTTTTATACATCTCTTGTTTCCTTGCCACGCTCTGTCTGACTGCAGCTCTGGTTTTCTCGCGGAAATTACGTGAATCTCATATGCCTGGACTCTATCCCCACCTATATACATGCACATACATCTATCTATCTATCTATACATATATCTCTTGCATACATATAGCTGATGTCATAAACTGAAAAGCAGCAGCCGCAGCTGCCACTTCTGCCCCCCTCGACGTCGACGTCGACGTCCACTGGGGGCAGCGGAAGTAGCACAACGCGTTCTGCTTCCTGTGGTGTCACGGAAGTGGTATCAGAGCCATGAAGTGGCTGCTCCTTGCCACGCCAAGGATAATAACAAGAGCTTTCATCATTGGGCAGAATATGATTAGAGAGACTGTGACTTGAAAGCATTCCTTAAAGTTACGCAAAAACTGAACAAGTCGCAGCAAATCAGCCAGTTGAAAAGTCTACAGTTAAGCCAACTCGACTGTGAGACACCTTGTAATTTATCTGTAATTTTCTTTTTTTGTCATGTTAATAAATTTGCGTTTCTTTTTAAGAAACTTAAAAACACATTCTTATTTCAATTGCATTTGACGGTGATGAAAAACCATGAAAATCGAACTTAGTTTTTTCAAGTTGAAAGTTCTAGACCAGCGGTGGGCACGCAGTGGCTCCGGGAGCAGCGGCTGCTTTCAACAAAGGTATAGTCTAATACACAGAAAAAAAAGCCATTCTAAAATCAAGCCTAAAATACTTAATTTAAGCCTGCATTTTTTAGGTATGTTTTCAGGATTAAGGTGAACAATCAATTCTATATCGGGATTAAAATGGGAAAATAAGCCCAAATCACTTGATTCTCTCTCGGCCTCTCTCATTTCAGCTCGTCCGGTGGCTCAGTGGTTAGAGTCGCCGACCTGTTTGAAAAAAACCTGGGTTCGATTCCCCCAGTCAATTGCAGTCAAACATTCCCTTCATTTAAAAAAAAGAATGTTTAAAAAAAACAATAAATAAAAAATGTCTAAAAAAAATTAAAAAAAATTTTTTTTAAAAATGTTACAAAAAAAATTACAAAAAAAATTAAAAAAAAGTTCAAAAATTTAAAAAAAAAAAGAACAAAAAAAAATGTTTAAAAAAAATTAAAATAAAAACTTTTTTTTTTTTTAAGAATTTCAGGATTGAATTCGGGATTGAAAAAATCAAGTATTTCATACTCATATTATTTAGAATAAAATAAATTCTCCTAATTATTCGATTCTTAAAAAAATTGTATCTGCTTAGGATATGCTGAATACTACTTATTTCAATAAAAATTAATGTACAAACGGAAAGATGGATAAATTTTAAATAAATAAAAAATAAATAAATATAAATAATAATATAAATGTCAACGAACCTTTTTTGCGTCGCTGGTGGACAAAGAACCAGGCAACGAGCGCCGCGTTGACCAAGAGGAATCCAAATGCCGCCAGTGAGATGCCAATTATGACCAGATTCGGTGTATTGCTGCTGTCCTCAGTTAACTCGGCTGGCAGCATTTCAAGTCCTGTCGTGTCGTGTGCCCATGCAACCAACAAAAGACAAAATAAAAGAACCAAAAAAAAAAGAAAGAAAAAAAAATAGGAAAATAAAACAATAAATAAATTCGAAATGAAATGAGAAACTGTAATAAAAATGACGCACAGGGGAAATGGTTGCGTTCTGCTTCCAGTTGAAACACTCGCACTTACTCTTTCTCACTCTATTTCTCTCTCTCTTTCTCTTTCTCTTATTCCTTGTCTTTATCTCTTTTTACCCATGCAAAACTGACGCAAATCACGTAGCCATGTTGTGTCGCGATGACGCGAAACGCAGCCGGAACATGTGGCAAGCAAATGAAATTAGCGACGCTCGGCGCTCGACGCTCGACGTTGACCACATGGCACGTGCGACAGAGTGGCAGGAACAGCAGCAGAAACAGGAGACAGCAATAGAAACAGCAACAGGAACAGAAACAGAAGACAGCAGCGGGTTCAAAATACAGTCGAACTTCCCTAACTCGAATCAGCATTGTCCAAAGAAATAGTTCGACTTAGGGAGACTTCGACTTAGGGATTTATTTTTTTCAAGTCTTTTAACAGAAACTACAGTTTTATTCATTCATAAATACATTTCAAATTGTAAACATTTTTTGTTATTTTCGAACAAAAACAGATTCCAGTTACTGAAAAAGAAAATTAACAAAAATCTCTTCGCTAGTATTTTTTATAATTTTTTGATAATTGCTAAAAATTACTATTTTAACCCATTTTGCCTACTTTTCAAACAAAAAGTGGTTTATTGGTAATTTCAAAAATTTATAAAAAATACTTGCGAAGAGATTTTTTCAGTCACACTTAGAATTGTTTGAAGAAATTTTTTTGCATCAAAATATTTTGTGTAAAAAATCTTAGAATTTTCAATGGGTACTTAATGGGTTAAGGAAAGTTTTGTATCATTCAAACGGAATTTTAATGACCTTTCCATTAATGCCAAACCTAACATAAAGTAAGTTCAAAGTACGCGAAGATTTAACTTTAGTTTTGTCAAAATACTTTATTAGACGACTGTAGGTTGTTTTGCTGTATTCAGAAGAAGTTTCCGATTCAAATGACATCTGATTTAATTTTATATTTTTTAAAATAATGAAAACTGCTTTTGCTGTTTTTACCATATTTTTCATCAACTTCAATTGTTTTGGTCTACTTTCAAATTCCTTAACTAATAAGTTTGAATAATTCTTTAAACATTTTTAAGCATTTTAATACACTGATGCGCTGACAAAGAAGAACATTTCGAACATCTTTCCTATAGCTTATTCAGCAGCCTATGTAATTGTTGATGCAATATTCTACCATAATGCATCACCTAATGTTAATATACATTAATATTACATATCCAAACGATCCGTAAACAAAATCATAAAAAAGAAACGAAAAAAATTTCAACATTATTGGAGATTTTCCCGAAAAATTCGAAAGCACTGGCAAATATTTTTGTTCGAGTTATGGAGCAATTTGACTTACGGGAGCAGATTTGTATGAAATTTGCTCAGTAAACTCTATTGCCACTCGATTTTGTTCAAGTTAGAGAAAATTCGAGTTAGGGAAGTTCGAGTTAGGGAAGTTCCACTGTAGAAAGCATTGCTCAAATAAAGCAGCAGAGGCTGAAGCGCAACTTGCAAGTCAGCACAACAATAACAATAGATTTATCACATTTATCTCTTGCTGTTGATAATGACAATGATGATGACAATGATGATGATGATGATGTACCTCGCTTCAGACGCTTCTCGTTGCGCTTGTGCAGACAACAACCGATGACAAACACGTTGAGCAACACGACCGTAATGCCAGCGGCCACGCCCACCAGCAGCATGCCCGATGTGCCGCCCAGGGGCGTCTGACTGGTGGTCGGCGGACCGCCGCCCAGAGACGATGCCGGCTGTGATGGCGGTGGCGCCTCTATAATCAGGTATCAGGTATCATGTGTATCCATGTGTCGAACAATTCCAATTTAAAAGTGCAGCATTCAAGTTGATACAGAGAGAGAGTTCATTTGTGAGTTTAAGTTTGATATTGTCCTTATCGAGTGGACAGAGAGTGGACAGTGACTTCAACAGGGACATCACATAAATCAGGTGGCCTAATTTGAATATTGCTTGCTGCTTGGCTTACCTTTCGTCTGGGCACGCGTCAGGTCCGGCAGGTAGGAGCTTTGGCCCAAATCATTCCAGGACATCACCGAGAATAGATACAGCGTGTTCATCCTCAGACCGCCGATGGTCAGCTTGTGACTGTTGGGCAGGCCGTCAATGTATTTGTACTGCTCGCGGTCTGCCATGCTGCAAATGAGAAATCCAATGAGATGGCCATGAGGATAAGCATATAAACCGAGTACACAGAGCGAAAAAAACGAGTAAATCGTTCTTTAAAAACACCACATGACAAACTTGTTGTCACACTTGAACTGATATTAATCAAGTCTAGAAATTCTGAATATTTTAAAAGTTTACTGCTGCTTAATTGGAATGTCTTGATTTTAAATTGAACTAATTAAAACCCTAACTGAAACCTTTAACCGGTAAGAACCGATTGAAATTTAAAGCCGTAACTGAAACCGTAACCGAAAAAAGAAATTTTCATTTGACCGAAGCATTAAAACCGAAACTCTGTAATGCAAATTTAAAATAAAAGCTAAAAATCTTGAAAAAGTGAAAAATTTTGAACTGTTTAGATTTTTTTCGACTCATAAGTCTTGTTTGCGGTCTCTGTTATTTTGTGATTAGTTTTGTATTTTATGTTTGATTTTCTTTTTTATTTTTCATTATAAATTTTAATTTTAATTTCTCATTTTTATGTGTGATATTCATGATAAAATTTTCATAGCACTAAAAAAGCACAAATAAAATAAATTTCTTAAATTAAATATTATAATTGCTAAAATATAAATAAATTACATCAAACTGAAGAATATGTGAAATAAATGTGTGAATGATTCATTAAGAAAGTAATGACTTTTTTGTGAACAGAAACCATACCGGTATTTGAAAACAAAAAAATAAAAAACCGGTTCACCGTTACGAAACCTTTTTCTACGATTTTGCGTAACCGAAAACCGAAAACCAAAATGCGAACATAACCGAAACCGTAACTGAAACCGATATTCGTTTCGGTTTCAATTCCTGTTTTTTACAAACTTGTTTTGTTATATAAAATATAAAAAATTTGAGCTTTAATTTTTGGTCAATTAAGAGTTTTACTGAGATTTAAGATACTTTGCAAAATATAATGTAATTGTCACAGAAGTTTTGTGTTTATTTTTGTCTAAATCGCATACAGATTATAACTTAATTTTTTTACTGCCTTTTTTTCGCTCTGTGTATGAAAATGAGGCGATAAAAGAAGAAGGGAAAATGCAGCAGGAACTGAGCTGGCAATTTCATTAGTGCGGCGTGACATTTGCAGTAATTGCAATGAAATGAACTTGAGTTTGCCGCTGGGAGAAGTGGAGAAGTGGGAGAAGTGGAAACTGGAAGGGAGGGGGAGCTACGATTACAAGTACATACCGATATCGAACGCGATAAGAGGCCTTCAGGCCACCATCAAAGCCCGGCGTCCAGGCCACCGTCACCGTGTCGTGGGTCACATTCAGTATGTTGAGACTCAGCGGTGGCTCCGGCTGTGATGTGATGTCCAGGCGCACGGTCTCGATGTCCTCGCCGAGCTCGTTGCGGGCCACGCACTCGTAGGCGCCGTAGTCGGCGGGCGCGACCTTCTCGACGATGAGCGAGGACTCGTAGGTCAGCGAGTCAATCTTGCGCTCCTCCACCTCGTATTTGAATGTGTGATTAATGGGCAGATCCTTCTTATCCTGCCGCCAAATAAACTGCGGCTTCGGCGATGCCTGAGCGCGACAGGGAAGTCTGCCCCGCTCCCCCGTCCCGCTCGCCGCTCGCAGCAAAGTCGGTGCCTTGGCTATTTCGGGTGCAACTGAAAACATAAATGCCGAAAGCTCAAATCAGATTTGTGAGTTTAAAAACAATCAGAACTGAAAAAAAGTGTTTGAATCCTGGAACTATGATAAACTTTCATTCAGGGACCGTAATGATTACGAGTTATATTTTAAAAATTGCATTGTAATGATTATATTATAATTTCTAACAATTTTCATCAATGATAATCATTATTTTAGAGTATTTTTTTAAAACCTAGACCGCAAAATCACAAAATCTAACACAATACCTAAAAATAAAAAATAAATTGAAAGAAAATGCAAATAAATGTTGACTTTTATTTTGAGCGAAAAAATAAAAATCATTTAAAATATTTAAGTTAATTAATTGATTTTCTTAAAAGAAAAATTTTAGAAAACGAAAATTATGCTGGGAGTTAGCTTTAGGTTCCATTTATAAGAATATAAAATAATATTTCTATTGCTGAGCGAAAAAAATAAAAATCATATATAATCATTATTTTTGAAATTTTTTTTTTTTTTTTATCAGAAATAATGATTACGGTCTAAGTTTTATAAAATTACTCAAAAACAACTTATATCAGTGAAGAAAAAAGTAAAAATCATTCTGGGGTGCCACAGAAATCTCTTTCACTTGAATTTGACGTAAATTTGTATGAAATTTACGTCATTTTTCAGGTGAAAGAGATTTCTGTGGCACCCCAGAATCATTATTTTTGAGCTTTTTTTTTTATAAAAATAAAAAATTACGGTCAAAGTTTTAAAAAATTGCTTCAAAATAATGATAAGTGAAAAAAAGTTAAAATCATACATTTAAAAATAATGGCGGAAGCGCAGAGATTGAGAAAAACTAAAGATTTTGGTGCAGACCATTTTTTTCTAGATTCTTTAGAAGTGTATGATTTAAAAAAAAAATAATAATCATCATTATTTACGGTTCCTGCTTTCATTTATAAATTTTATCAAAAAAAAATAGAACTTACACTTGACAATGAGCAGGACATCACGGTTGGTGGGATTGGCCACATGGTTGTCGGCCACGCAGCGAAAGTTGCCCACGTCGTCGCGCTGGGCGTCCTTGATGTGCAGGTAGGCGGTGCCGTTGGTGAAGGTCGTCGTGGTCTTGACCTTCATGTCGTAGCCGACACGCTCCCACTTCACATGCTCCTCGGCCAGCGGTTTGCCCTCAACGCTGCACGAGAGCATCGCATCCTCGCCCGGATTCACAATGATATTCTCCGACACGGACTTGATAGTGGTGCCATCTGCGGTGGAGAAGAGTGTTTAATGGACTCACACTCTTTTCATGCTCAGTTGTATACTCACATTCAACGACGACGGTAATGTTGAGACTGGCCTTGCCCTGGGAATTGCTGGCAGTGCAGGAATAGACGCCGGCATCATCACGATGCAGTTTGGTGAAGTTCAGCGTGGCGCCATCGGCAAAGATGCGATGCTCGCCGGAGTCCTGCGGTATGGCAACGCCATTCTTTGTCCAGGTGTAGGCAATTGTCGAGGGATTCGCATTCGCCTGCAGCGGCACCTGCAGCGATTCCCCCTCCAAACCCACCGAAGTCGACGACGGTGGCGGCACAAACTTGGGACGAACTGTAATTTGAATTTGAATTGGAATTCCGATTGAGTTTGAGATTACGTTTGAGATTGGGATTGGGGTTGAGTGTGAGTGTGAGTCAGACAGCCTTTAATTGCTCAATTAGTGAGCAGTCGGACTACACTGAGTGAAAAGATCAAGTAATTCTTGGTCTAGAACAGCGGTGGGCACGAAATCTGAATTTGGAAGCACTACAACTACTTTATTAGAGTATATCTAAGTTGGGTGCAACCGCTGCTCCCGGAGCCACTGCGTGCCCACCACTGCTCTAAACCATAGATTTTATACCTTGATTCGCATGTGATATCAAGTAACATTTTTCAAGTCTGAATTCTAATATTTTTAAACTCAATTAATTTATATAAATCATTGAAAACACAAATTATTTTCAGTTTTTATTTTTGCAATTGAAACTAAAGGTTGTTTTTCAAATTTAATATAAAAATTAAAAATAAAAATTATATTTGTAAAAATTATTATTACATTATACAAATTGAGATTCTTCAATTTTTATTATAAAAGTTGAAAAATGAAAATTGAATGCAAATGTCTTTTGAACTGAAAGGTATAAGAATAATAATAAAAGTTTAAAAATAACTTTTATTTACAATTGCTAAAATAAAAAATTGAATTTTTTTTATTAAGATTGAAAATTATATTTGTAAAAATTGTTATTATATTATACAAATTGAGATTCTTCAATTTTTATTATAAAAGATGAAAAATGAAAATTGAATGCAAATGTCTTTTGAACTGAAAGGTATAAGAATAATAATAAAAGTTTAAAAATAACTTTTATTTACAATTGCTAAAATAAAAAATTGAATTTTTTTTATTAAGATTGAAAATTATATTTGTAAAAATTATTATTATATTATACAAATTGAGATTCTTCAATTTTTATTATAAAAGATGAAAAATTAAAATTTAATGCAAATGTCTTTTGAACTGAAAGGTATAAGAATAATAATAAAAGTTTAATAATAACTTTTATTTACAATTGCTAAAATAAAAAATTGAATTTTTTTTATTAAGATTGAAAAGTAAGAGCTTAAATTTAATTTTTTTGATAAAAATCAACAAATCAATTTTATTTAATAATTTATATTTTAAAAATTATAATCGTTACGGTCCCTGGTTTTAACTGATTCAAGAAGTTGCTTACATAGTTTTAGAAAATATTGAGTTTTACTTAATTGAATATTATATTTTTATTTTTAATATTTGTACTTGATTATAAAGTTTTAGTAACATGATTAAATAGTTGTTATAAGAATTAAAAATTGTAAGTTAGTAAATATATCTAATTTCTCTCCGTGTACTTACAAAGCACATCGAGGCTGATTGCCTCATGGACACTGCGCTGCAATGCCTCGTTGGCGCTTTGGCAGGTGTAGACCACACCGTTCATTTCCTGGCTGATGTTTAGCTTGAACTCCAGCGTGGAGACGGTGCCGCCCCAGAGACCTGGCTTCGACGTATTATTAATGCCTGCGAATATGTAGATAGAGATGGAGATAGAGATACGGATAGAGAGAGAGCGGACACGAAAACGATGTAAATAAAATGGGAGTGATTTGGCTTAAACCAGACTGGACTTTGGCTCTGATGGGGCTTGAACTGGCTGGCAACCAAACCGGATGTTGTCGTGGAAACGCCTTACAAAATGCAGGCAACAACATCAACAGCAGCAACATCATCAGCAGCAGCAGCTGCAGCTGCAGCTGCCATTTTGACAACGGCGCCGCCAAGTCCTTTTGGCCATGTGCTGGGCAAAGTTCCAATTGCAATTCATGGCAATACATACCTTCAATGGAGATGCCGTCCTTCCACCAGGACAGCATTGCCGGTGGATTGCTTGAGCTCGAGTCACAAATGATGGTCGCCTCCATGCCAGGTCGCAGTTCTTCCGGTTCAATGCGTATTTTTACCGTCTCTGGCGCAACTGCAAGACGCGAGCAAGGCAGACGAAGACGAATAAGAAAAATAATAATAATAAATATAATAATAATAATAATAATAATATAAGAACTCTGTACTTACAGTGCACGCTAAGCGTTGTCGACTCGAACAGCGGTATTTCGGTAGCACTGTTCGAGGCCTCACAGCGATATTGGGCCTGGTTGTCGGTGACGTTGGCCAAAATTGTTATTTCGGCTGAAACGGATTTGTCGGCGGTTCGAATGACGGAGTTGATCTGCCAAAAGCGGAAGAATGAATGAAAAAAAAACATATATCAGAATAAAACTCGAGATGAGAACGTATTAAGTCAGATAGCTATAGTCGACTGTCCGACTTAAGGACACCCTTTAATATATTAAAATATACATGCATATTTATAAATATGTATATTTTGAGCTCCTGTGTTAGACAAATGACTGCATTTAGTCGCTTGTGGCTTTTTAATGATTTAAAACCACCATAACTACTTATATATTATCCCAATCTTAAAGAAATTTAGTGGGACGATTTATAACAGTGGTGGGCACGAAATCTGAATTCGGGAGCACAACAATATAAGCTTCAAGTACATCAACAGCAGTTGCTGCTCCCAGAGCCACTGCGTGCCCACCACTGATTTATCATGTATTTTTTAATAATTCAAAACAGCTATAACTACTTTAATCTTAAGAAAATGAAGCGTGATGATTTAAATTACTTTTGAAGTATGATCAGCATCAAAAAAACAAAATGTTTTTTTTTTTTTTTAATTTTTACTGTGGTAGACTTTTTTTTCTGATATCCTTGGTGAAAATGTGGAGTTCTGATCGTATATGTGCAGGCATTTGTAACAAACTTGATTATTGTTAAGATCAAGTCTTTCAAATTCCAGAGTTTATATCTATGGACAGATGGAAATGGCCAGACTGATTAAGAACATATAATCAATATATGATTGTTTAAACTATATAGTGTCAGCCACGTCGTATTCTTCTTATTACTGTACTCTGTGTGATTAACTGATATAAAAAGCGTGTTTAAAGGCAACAATAACAACAATAACAACAACAACAGCTTCAGGCATTGTGCTACATATGCAAACATTCTGGCAACAGCTGGCGGGGCAAGCCAAGAGGCAAGAGAAGTGAGAGAGGGGACCGAAGAGACCGAGGAGGAGACACAGGAGGCAACCATGGCGCATTTTAATTTTGTTGATAAAATATCATTTAATCTGCGCACACAGATGAGAGTAATCTGCTTCTCGCTTTTTACACACCACCTACAGCCACAGCAAACGCCAGAGGCAGGAGTGTGGGGTGGGGGAAGGAAGGGGAGGAGGCAGGATAGAAACCGCAATTGCGATGAAGATGAAGGCGACTCTCGCTTCCGTTCTTTGTGACAGCGCAACCAGCAGCGGTTGCCACTTGGCGTGTGTTGTATATCAACTTTACAGCCAGCTGCTGCTGCTGTGTGTAGCTGCAACAGTGCCACCCATAAGTATGCAACAGCAGCTGTGCAACTGTGGCCACTTCCGTTGATTCAACCATTTAGCTAAAGCGCGAATTGTGCTAAAGATTAAATTCCAGCTCGAAAACAAAAAACACAAACGACAATTGCTGAAGGCAGCGAAAAACAAGGTGTGGTTAAAGGTATAGACGAACAGACAGACAGACAGTCAGATAAAGCAGCCGTCGAGCTGCCTTATTAGCACTTTAAGCCCATAAAAGCGGAAGCGGAAATGGTCAACAAAAGCGCCATTATTGTTTTGCCCCCATGTTTGCTGTTGTCTGTTGTTGATAGCATTACGACTACACCCCTCTCTCTCTCTTTCTCTCTCTCTCGCTCACTCTCTCTATTTTAAATGCCTTTTTTGTTGCACTCATTTCTGTGTGCTGCAAATGCTGCAAATGCAAAAAACTTGCTTAAATTTCCAACTCACCCGCTTGTCGTTTTTGTACCACGTTAACGTGGCCAACGGATTGCCGCCTGATGAAACACAGAGCAGTTTTTGCACCGAACCAGCTGGTATAATTTGTCCCTCTATATAGCCCGAAATTAATGGCGGCGCGGGTGGATCTGCGAATAGAGATAGAAAAGGTGGTAAAAACCAAGAGAAAAATACAAAAATATAAAAAAATTAAATAAGTACTGTTTGCATACAAAGACAAGGGCCAAAAGACAAAGAAAAGCTGGCCCCAAAAAACTTAGCCAAAAGCCACAGCAAATTATGGCCTACAAACCAAAGCCAAAGCCAAAGGACCCACCGCTGTGTGTGTCTAACGCCCCGACCCACTGTAACCACTCTGTGGTGCTGAACAATAAAAATTAAAATTATTTAATTTGCCGCGCATAAAGTAAAAGTATCTAAAGGGCGTCCCTGAGGCGACCACATGGCCACACAAGACACAACGCGTCCTTGAATATATATATGTATATATATATTTCTAAAATTTCTAGATATAGGCTGAATATAATGGGGGGGGAAAGGGATGTGCTCATTACCTCGGGCCCTGTTGGTCATTTTCTGCGGCATCGCTAATAAATGTAAATCTCACAGTCGGCTTTCGACTTTGCCTCTCTCTGTGTTGCTGATGATGGTCAGAAAAATTAATTAGCGCTGCAGGAGTGCGCATAAAGGACGCGTGCAGGACAACAGACCGCCAACAGTGCCTTCAAGTTGTATACACTGGTAAAAAAAAGGATATAAAATGAAGATCTTGGTCTAAGAAATAAGAACTTTGCTCTAAAAATGTAAGAAAACACATCTTGATTCGAAGAACGTTATTTTCTTATTTCTTATTTTTAAGATCATAAATTCTTATATTTTCAAGACCACAAATATTAGCATAAGCATAAAACTTATTATTTTTTAAGATTATATGTTCTTATTTATAGACCAAAAAGTTTTGAATACTCAAGACAAAAAATCTCAAATAAAGATAATGCTTCTTAACATGTTAACATGTCATCCTTGAGACGCCAGAACCAGTTGTGAATTCTAAGTCTCAAAAAGTGTATTGTTGCTAAGAGAAAAAGATCTAATATCTAAGATTTTTATTCTTATAATAAAGACTTAAGATTTTTTAGAATAATATTTTAAGTTCTAGTAATTTGGTCTTAAAATTGTCTTATATTAAGATCGCACCCTTCGTGCTGCTTTCGTCACTAGCGCGGACTGCCGTCCGCAGTGATAAAAATATTTAAATTTGAGAATTTTATTCTTATATTAAGAACCTACGATTTTCAAGTTTAATATTTGAAATTTCAGTAATTTGGTCCTAAAATATTCTTATTTCAAGAACAATATATTCAAGATGAATGTTCTTGATTTTAGTCTCTTTTTTTTCAGTGTACACACACAAAGACATTTAGTTGAATAGGTTAAAGCTTAAACTAGAATTTCGCTGAGCGATTGCGCGTATTATTAATAATATGAAGCTTGTCCTTTTGTGCGCCAGGACACGATGCAGAACTTGTTATTGACGGTCCTCCCTTCAACTGTCCGACTGTCAGACTTTCCGACTGTCCAACCTTCCGACCTTTCGACTGTCCGCCTGTCAGTCATTTAAGAGCTAGACCCTCTGGAAGTTGTGTTGTGCCGTTTTTGCCTCGCTTATAATTGAGGCAAATTAAGAGTGACGTCGAACAAGGCATAATGGAGTTCAAGACACTTTGACGACCAGCTTCGGATTCAGATTATCCAGCTGCCTGTCGAAGCAACTGAATTATGTGTGTGTGTTGACTAATTGGACTTGTATGTAACCAAGTCTTGAATCCGTTTATTACTTGCACTACAAATATAACAAAATAAATATCCCAAAAATAAAAAAAAGCAGTACAAAAAGTTAATACACTTGAAATTTAAATAACGCCACAGCCAGTGAAAAGAATGCTGCGAATCAATTTCCCATTCTTCGATCCGTAGCTCTGCAGGCAATCAAAGATTTTGCCGCCCTCGACGATGCGACCGAAGCCGACGCGCGAACCATTGGCCACCTCGATGGGCCTGAAGGACATGGAAAAGCACAAGTTGTGGCAAAAGCCCTGCAAATAGTCCTTGCTGAAGGACAACAGACAACCGGAGGCACCATGGTCCACAACCTTGGCATCGTACTCCAAAGGCTTGTGCAAATCCGTGCCATGATGCAATGGCAGCTCCACATCCATCCAAAGATCGGGAAACAGCCGCTTGATGGTGAACTTCTTGTGCATGTGGTGACTGCAGGCGCGGATCAGCTCGAGGACAACGACAGGAGCCGCCTCCGTGTACAGCTCGACGACAATGTGGCCCAAGGGACGCGCATCCTTCAGATAGATGTCAAAGTAGATGTGTGGCCGCAGGAGCAGATGATGCTCCTTTTTTCCGACTGGCATCTGGATGTTGTAGCCCTCGTACTTGGCCAGTCTATCCGGACACACCTTCAAGAGCTTCGAGGAGCGATGTACACGCTTCTTGACTGGCGTCATTGGCCTGGCCTTGGATTTGTGCTTGAGACCCGTGTCGAGACCGCTAACAACGTCCAGCAGACGCCTGGCAATATCCAGATTCGCCTCGTCAATGGCCTCCAGTTTCTTAAGGGTGTACGGCATAGACGATGAGGTGTAGACCTTCTCCGTCCGGAAGGGATTAACCACGCCATGAGTTCGCAGCGTCTTCGACATCTCCACCAGCAATTGAATATTCTGTCGGGTGCGCTCCATGAACTGTCCTGCGTTTTTGGTCAGGGTGCAGGCGCCGGTCCGACGACCCCATTGATATCCCGGTGCCTGGTTCTCCACCTCGTGGCGAATGTGACGCAGTCGATGGCGATGCGACAGCCACAATTCGTAGTGGATTTCTTCCTCGTGGTTCTTAAACTTGGGTCCATCCTTGATTACCCTAACCGATGACTTCCTTGGCACCACAACACTCCACTTAATGCTCTTCTGCTTCTCGGCATGTTGCTCGGCGTGTTTCAGCTCGAAGAGCGAATCACTCGACACACATTGCGGCAGCTCGCTCATTTCACAAAGAATGGTAAGAACGGTCAAAAAAAAGTGTCTCAAATATCTATCAAAAACTAAAACAAATAATTTTTAAAGTCACTATTTTTTTTTTTTTGGTTTTCCTTGTAGGAAAAAGTTTTACAACTGACTAAATTATATAGAGAAACATATTAAGGAAAATTTCTAAATTCGAAAAGCTAATGCGACTTCCAGAACTGTTGTATGATTGAAGCATACTGTTTTTTTTTTTTTGGTATTAGGGAAAACTGTATTTTGTTTCATTCTAAGGCAGTGGTGGGCACACAGTGGCTCTGGGAGCAGCGACTGCTCCAAACGATGTTGTTATTCAGATCTCGTGCCCACTGCTGTTCCAAGGAACTGAAAAACACGTCCGTTCTTTTTTAATATGACAGGGTGGTAATCGAACTCAGTTGTTTGAACTGAAAGTTGCGAATTCATTGAAACATATAAATTCTTAAAGTTGGTAGCATAATGGTTAATTATTGTAAGCTTCATAATTATGTAGATAAACCTTAAATTCTTTTCAAATAAAACTGAGAACTTTGACGTACACCCAGTGAAATAAGTATATGTGGATGAAGCTATTAAAAAAAAAAATACTTTTAACACAAAAGATTTGATGCAGATTTCTTAAAATAATCTTATCATTTAATTTCCGTTTGAATGACACAAAAATTTCTTTAACCCCTTGAAAATATAGAATTTTTGTAAAAGTGTTTTTTTTCTACTTTTTCACTCGATTTTTTACAAAAAATATTTTGATACAAAAAAATTCTCTAAAAATGTAAATTTTCAAATATATTTTTGCTAGTTTTTTTTAAAAATTTTTTTTTGAAAATCCTAAAAATTACTATTTTAACCCCTTTCTCCTCCTTTCATACAAAAAGTGTCATTTTAGCAATTTTCAAAAAATCATAAAAAATAATAATTATTTATTTATTTTGATAATTATCTAAACATTTGCCCATTCATATGAGTTCCCAAGCAAATAAACAGTGTAAAATAAGGAAAGTTTATGGAAGCACATCACAATTTATTAGGATACATTGAATTTTGGTCACACTACAAATAAAATTTACACAATCCCACAGCCTGTAAAGGTAATACTCCGTCTGAGGATACCGTTCTTGGTGCCGTAGCTCTGAAGACTGTCGAAGATTTTGCTGTTCTTGATTACACGACCGAAGCCGACGCGTGAACCGTTGGCCACGCTCAGAGGCTTGAAGGACAGGGAGAAGGACAGGTGATTGCGAAAGCCCTGCAAATAGTCCTTGCTGAAGGACAATACATAACCGGAGGCACCGTGGTCAATGACCTTGGCATCATACTCTAAGGGCTTAAACAGCTCTGAACTACCCGACATTGCCAACTCTACATTAAGCCAAAGATCTGGGAAGAGTCTTCTGATGACAAAATTCTTGTGCTCGTTGGATGCGCAGGCTCGGACCAGTTCCAGCACAACAACAGGGGCCGCCTCTGTGTACAGCTCCACGACAATGCGGCCCAGTGGACGCGAGTCCTTCAAATGTATGTCAAAATAGATGTGCGGTCGAAAGAGTCGCCAGCGATCCTTATCTGTTTGGGGCATTTGAATATTGTAGCCCTGGTACTTGGCCAGTGGCTGCTCATTCATCGTAAAGGGCTTTGATTTCTGAATTTTAGAATGGCATTTCTTTGATTTGGATTTGGATTTTAGGCCCGTATCGAGTTCACTGACTACGTCAAGAATCCGCTTGGCAATATCAAGATTTTCCTCGTCAATGTGCTCCAATTTCTTAATGTTGTAAGGGAGGGACGATGTCGTATAGACACGATCGTAGCGAAAGGGATTGATTACGCCATGGGTGCGTATCAGCTTGGACAGTTCCACCAACATCTGGACGTTCTTCTTGGTCCGTTCCATAAAGGCAACGGCATTCGGATACAGTCCATTCACGCCGGTCTGGCGGGCAGCTTGATAAGCTGGTGCCCCACAATCCACATTGCAATCCATGTTCTTAACTCGATGGCGGTGCTCTTGCCACTGCTGACAGTGCTGCTGGTCGGCATGTTTCAACTTGGATTCGAGTTTGGGTTTCGAGTGGGATTTACTTTTAAAGTGTGCACGCTTTGCACTCGAATTCGCAGTCTCTGTTAGCCTTCTTCTCTCTTTCTGTTCGAACTCGTAGAGCGAGTCTTCTGAGTAACATTCAGGGAACTCTGTCATTTTATGCATTATTTTAAAGGGATAATATCAAGTGAAAATAGTAAAAAAAAAAGTACGAAAGTAAAAACTAAAAATTTTTATAGATTTTTTTCTTGGTCCTCTTACACTGAAAATTTTTTAAAACTATACTATGCCTCCTACATTTCGAAGCAGATGCTTAAATGAACGAATTCGAAAAGCAGCTGGGATGAAGACTTTACTACACTGAAAAAAAAAGAACACTTTCTAAAATCAAACACATTCATCTTAAATATTTTAATATTGAAATTAGAATATTTTAAGACCAAATTACTAAACCTAAGAATTAATTAAATCTTGAAAATCGAAAGTTCTTAATATAAGAATAAAATTCTCAAATTTAAATATTTTGTTCTTAATATAAGATCATTTTAAGACCTAATTACTAAATGTAAGAATATTATTCTAAAAAAGCTTTAGTTCTAAGTTCAAAAATAAAAATCTTAGATCTTTTTCTCCTAACAACACACTTTTTGAGACTTATAATTCACAACTGATTTTGGCGTTTCAAAGATGGCATCATGTCACATCTCTTGAAACATCTGTGTACAGAGTGTGTTTTCTTACTTCAAGATTTTCATGTTCTCGACGCATTTTTTAGACCAAAGTTCAGAGTGGTGAGACCAAAACCTTGATTTTAGATCCTTTTTTAATCAGTGTACAGTACAATAAACTAGCTGACAATACAATAAATTTTGAATACACATTATGCGCACAATTTACAGGAATCCGCAGCCTGAGAAGACAATGCTGCGGAATAGTTTACCGTTCTTGGTGCCATAGCTCTGGAGACAATCGATGATCTTGCCACCTTTGATGACACGGCCGAAACCGACGCGTGCCCCGTTTACAACTCTGAGGGGTTTAAACGACAAGGAGAAGGACAAGTGATCCCGAAAGCCCTGCAGATGATCCTTGCTAAAGGAGAGCACATGTCCGTGCTCGCCGTGATCGATGATCTTGCCGTCGTACTCCAAAGGTCGCCGCAGCGGAGAATTGTCGTCCAATTCGAGATTGACGTCAAACCAAAGGGACGGAAACAGGCGCTTGATGAGGAACCTATCGTGCGAATTACAGATGCAGGCTCGGACTATTTCCAGGACCACAGCCGGTGCCGCCTCCGTGTAAAGTTCCACAACGATGCGGCCAAGGGGACGGGCTTCCCTGAGGTGGATGTCGAAGTAGACACGTGGCCTGAAGAGTTGCCAGCGCTCCTTGTTCGTCTCGGGCATGTGGAAGTTGTATCCCTTGTATTTGTCCAGCGAGTTCTCCTTCATGGTGAACGGCAGGTTGTCCATGCGATTCGCATTGCCATCTCTAGAGAATTCTCCCCCTCTGATGCCCGAGTCAATCTCGGCGACAACATCGTTGATGCGCTTGGCCATATCCAGATTCTCCTCCTCGATGCGGTCCAAAATCTTCATGGTCAGGGGAAGGGCGGACGCGGTATAGACACGCTCGTAGCGAAAGGGATTGATCACGCCGTGCGTTCGCTTCGTGCTCGACAATTCCACCAGCATCTGAATGTTCTTCTTGGTCCGCTCCATGTAGGCGACCGCGTTCTCTCTCAGGGAATTCACTCCAGTCATGCGGGCTGCTTGGAATCCCGGTGGTTTGTTGTCAACCTCGGGCAATATATTCAGGACTCGATGGCGATGTTCTCGCCATGCTTTTAAATGGGCCTCTTCTTCTTTACTTTTCAAACCTTGTTGCGGCTTCTTTGGGTTTTGGGAGTGTCTTTCTGTCTTCTGCCTAAAATTCAAATGCTTCCCCTTCTTGCCCTCGGTGGTCTGTGGTATCGCGTCCAGTGAATCCTCTGAAACACATTTCGGAAACTCAAACATCATATATATATATTTATATCTATATATATATGTACCAAACAATATCGCGAGTCTAAACTTAAAAGAAAAAAAACTAATACGAGTAATTTGAAAGTATTTGTTTTGTCAAGTTGAAGTGGTTTTTAAAACTGACTGAATTTAATATCAAGGACTAGTCAATAAAATTTTGGGAAAGGTTTTTTCGAATCTAGGTTTAATTTGATATATTTTATGTAAAATAAATATTTAATAGTCTCATTTTTAACCAAATGAATCAAGATTTCTAACTTTATAATGTAGGATAGAGATTCTACTTGATTTCTTTAATTTTACAAATGTTGAACAAAACAAATATTTCGCATAAAAATTAAGATAATGTAGGATAAAGATTCTACTTCAGATTTTTATATAATTATTTTTTTTGTTTTTCAAATTTTGCAAATTTTATGCGAAAGAATTATTTAATATTTTCAAATTTTTTTAAATAATCCAAAGTTTCACAGCTGAAATTTTTTTATTTTTATCTAACCAATTTTTTGCAAAATGTAAAGCCAAAATCTAATGCTGGGACCGTAACAATTATAATTTTTAAAATAAAAATTATTCAATAAAAGTTATTAGAATTAAGGGAAATTACTTTTTTTTGATCTAAATAAAAAAAATTTAAAATTATAATTAAATTTTAAATTTTATTTAAAAATCATTATTTAACTCTTATTTTCATTTAAAATAAAAAAATTATAATTATTTTTCAATTTGTGTTATAAAAATTAAAAATAAAAATTATTCTTCAATTTTTATTATAAAAGTTGCATATAAATTGCTAAACTGGCACTTTTTGTATGAAAAGGAGGAAAAAGTAGGAAAAGGAGGTTAAAATAGTAATTTTTAGGATTTTCAACAAATTTTAAAAAATACTAGCACAAATATTTTTTAACATTATTTTGCAGTCACTCTTAGAATTGTTTGAAGAATTTTTTTGCATCAAAATATTTTTTGTAAAAAATCGAGGAAAAAAATGGAAAAAAGTAGAAAAAAAAAAAACACTTTTAAAAAAGTTCTAAATTATTCATGGGTTAAAGAAACTTTTATGTCATTCATACGGAAATTAAATGATAAGATTATTTTAAGAAATCTGCATCAAATCTTTTGTGTTAAGAGTATATTTTTTTTTGAATAGCTTCATCCACATATACTTATTTCTCTGGGTGTATTGAATTTTTAATTAATAATAATTTTTAATTAAAATTTTTATAATAAAAATTGAAAACTAATTTTTATTCTATTATTTATTCTAACTTATATTTATTTGCGGTCCCTAATCAAAAGTCGCATTACAAGTATCTATTTTGTATTTAGAAATCGATTAAAGCCAAACGATTGCAGTACGTAAACACTTCTTTAATACACTACGTGGGTTACTCATACACAATTTCGACAATCTACAATTTATAAGACGCCACAGCCCGTAAAGACGATGCCCCGACTGAGAGTTCCATTCTTGGTGCCGTAGCTCTGAAGACAGTCGAAGATTTTGCTGTTCTTGACAACGCGACCGAAGCCGACGCGGGAACCGTTGGCCACGCTGAGCGGCTTGAAGGACAGGGAGAAAGACAGGTGATCGTGGAAGCCCTGCAGGTAGTCCTTGCTGAAGGACAGCACATAGCTGGAGGCACCGTGATCAATGACCTTGCCATCGTACTCCAGGGGTCGCTGCAATTGCGCGTTGTCCTCCACGGGCATCTCCACCTCCAGCCAGAGATTGGGGAAGAGTCGCTTAATGTGGAACTTGTTGTTCATATTGCACATGCAGGCCTTCACCAGTTGCAGGACGACAACGGGCGCTGCCTCCGTATAAAGCTGCACGACAATCTGGCCAAGTGGACGCACATCCTTCAGACAGATGTCGAAGTAGATGCGCGGACGAAACACTTGACGACGCTCCTTGTCCGAGCTGGGTATCTTGATGTTGAAGGGCTTGTACTTGGCCAGCGCCTCTTCGGGCAGAAAGAACGACACTGGAGGCGTCGAGTGTTGATTGTCCTTTTTGCCCGGCCGTGTATCGGCATTCAGCCCAGAATCGACCTCGCCAGTTATTTCCGCAATACGCTTGCCAAACTCCTTGTTCTCCATATCCAATCGCTCCAAATTGCTGATGATTGCCGGCACGGCAGACATCACATAGGGCTGCTCATACCGAAAGGGATCGATGGCGCCGTGAGTTCGCTGTGTCTGCGATATGGCCACCAGCATCTGGATGTTCTCCTTGGCTCGCGTCATAAAGGCCACCGCATTGTCGGTCAACGAATTCACGCCCGTCTTTCGCACCGCCTGCATTCCCGGCGGCCTGTTGTCCAGATCACTGACCACTTCCAGCAAACGCTGACGATGCTCCTGCCACATCCTGTAGCGCAGCAAATCCGAGGGAAGCGCCTTCTTACCCTTCTTCAGACTTGTCCTTTTGACTGCCTTTGGCGCTGCTATTCCCGGAATATCATCCACCAATTCTGTTACCACGGCCAATGCTTCTGCCGCATTTTTCTGTTGTCCGTCTGTTGGATTTATCTGTTGATTATCGGCCAACCTTAGTGACGATAGTGAATCGTCCGAAAGACATCCTGGAAACATTCTGTCACTCATTGCAATAGTTTCAAGAGTGATGCTTACTTTTATATATTTAGATAACAATAACAAATAACAAACAAACAAAAAATCAAAAGTATTTTGAAATTATTTTACAAATATAAACCAAAAGGCTAGAATATTTTAACTAACTTTACCTAAATCATGAAAAGCCTTTAAACGCCTATTTTGTGATTTGTAAAATTCAGTATACATTTTTTTTTTTAATTTTTTTTTTTTTTTACCCTAACCACTGGGCTACCGGACCACACAAGAATACTTTGTACATATTTTTTTGAAACAAATATTGATTAAATAAGATGCAAATTATTCCAAATGAACATTGAAAATCTTAAAAAAAGACTTTTTAAACACCATACCTGTTAAATTTCGATTAGAATTACTAATCAATTAGATTATTTTTTGGAAATAATCGTAGTGACTATATAATTCACTGTTGAACAATTTGTGATTATATAATGATAATCTAAAATTGTTACAATTATTCAAAAATAATTAGAAAAAAAAAATTTTCCAAAAATAATCATTTTGAATATTCGAATTATTTTTTTTGATTTTTTTCTGATTATTTTTGATTATTTCTAATTATTTATGACTATTTAGTAAAAACAATTTATTTTAAATTTTCACAATCAAAGTAGCCAAAATAATCAGAAAAAAATCAAAAATAATCCGTTTGCTCAAAAATATTATTTTTGATTTTTTCTGATCATTTTTGAATCATTGTAATAATTTTAAATTATTTTATTGTTTTTTGTAATCGTAATCATTAAATAATAGGGCAAAACCGAAAATAATCGTAATTTAATCATTAGTTCGACTTTTAAACAAAAATAATCTAATTACTAATGATTATGATTACTAATCATTATTTAACAGGTTTGTTAAACACTAAGAATCGTATTTTTGTATATTAAATTAATGTTATGAAAGCCATAAGATCCACATATGCCTGATGAAACATTTAACCCATTATAAACTATAAACTATAGTTCTTTATAGTTCACTCCCATCTTTCTTCCCTCATTTCTCCCACTGCTGTAAACGAATCATAACTCGATGTAATATTAAATCAGCATTCTGAAACTATGACCATACAACCCCTCGCTCGTCCACTTACCCAACTGTGGATGAACAAGTACAAAAACAAGTAGAAGTACAAGTGCCAGCCAAAAGTTTTGTGAAAACTCAATTATGTCTATGTTTGTGGAATTTAAACTCAGGGGTCAGACACTTGACCAGACAGTTGACCAGGCTAAATATGGTTATGGCTTAGCTGGAAGCCAATTAAGTGCCGAGTACAAATTTAGCTTTTACTTACACAGAACGTTGATCGTGTGCGTGGCAACGACATTCTCGGTCAGCTGCATGTTTAGGCCATGGCAGATGACGACCAGGGAACGCTTGTTGGGCTCCACAATGGTGGTGAGATTCGAACTAGTTGTCCAGCCACCTGTAATTGAAATGAGTCAGATTTTAATAGATGAACGAAAGATGGTAATGTGGGAAACATATTGAGAGTTTCAAATTGTAGACATAAATAAATAATTATTTATTATAATTATTTAATTAATTATTTATAGGCATCAAAACAGTTTTGAGCAGTCACTGCTCCCGGAGCCACTGCGTGCCCACCACTGATTTAATGCAATAAATATTAATTTAATTTTATTTTTTTTTCTTACCTTCGCTGCTGACAACCGTCTTTGAGGTGGCATTGCGTATCTGTCGTCCGGCCACCATCCACTTGATCTCCGCGGGCGGATTCGAGGGTGCCGTGGAGCAAGTTAGCGGCACAACGTCACCAACTCGCGCCTCCGTCGGCCCCGTGACCGTGACTTGCGCTGGAGCGACTGCGACGAGATGAAAGAGAAGAGATTCAGTTAAAATCGAGTTCATTTCGTTGTTGTTTTTTGCATTAATTTATAATAAGGCAGCGTTGCCATGTTCACTGGTGGCGTGCCACAGGGCTATACGGAATATACTCTGGGTATCGCTCATATTTTGTGCTTGCGTCATCGTAACACGAGCTGCCTGCATGCAAATGATGACTGAGTGACTGAGTGACAGGCGTCTGAGTTGGAGTCTGAGTCTGAGCCGTGTCGAGCTATTACCTAATGCCAGCCACCAACAAGACGAAGCTGCAGCTGCTGCTGTTGCTGGCTTGATGGATAAGTGCAGGCAACAGTAGAAGTGGCAGTGCCAGTGGCAGCTGTGCACATATTACGCATACGCCGTGGTGTTCGAACCAGCGGCTGATATGGAGTCTTCTTGGGGAATAGTACAAAAAACTTCGTCTCGATATGTTTCGCATATAAATAAACATTATGAATTCTTAACTTCTCGCATCTTTCACCATACATCTTCATTCAGCGCACACACACACACACACACACTCAGGGAGGGAGGGAAGTAGATAGGGAGATAGAAAGAAGCCGTGCATGTTGTGCTCAATGTATTCCAGCTACGTCTTCATTTTTGTGCCACATTTTGTTATACATAAATAATGCGTATTTCTAACCAAAGAACGAACTGAACGCAGCTGAATTCAGTTTCTATACGTGTGTCTATATATACATGTCTATATGTAGGTGTGTGTATGGCTTAGATAGCTGGTCACTCCATGTGGCAAACAAGGTAAATAAACAAAGAGTCGGACAAGTAAGTAAGTGCAGGCAAAACAAGAAAGTAAGGTTTTCATTCAGATGCCGAAGTTTTGATACCCTGGTCGAGAACTGTATTCAGAATTTCAGACAATCAGGGGTGCCACAGAAATCTCTTCCACTTGAATTTCCTTTCACTATGACACAGTCAACTCAGTTGAAAATTATGGAGGGAAACGAAATCGTCGCTCAATGAGAATAGTGTCACATTTTATGTCCGAATTTTAGAATTTAGAGTTGTCGAGTATCTTTTATTGTTTGTCGCACCAATAAATTTTAAATATTTTTAAGGTATACAAAAACAATTATTTTATAAATTAAAAATTATTTATTAAATAAGAAAAAGAAATAAATAAAAAGAAATAAATTAAAAACCTATTATTCTGCAATGATGAACTTAAAATTAAATCTTCGAAAAGATTGCTGAACATGCTTAAACAAATTTAATATCTCAAAGTTCTAGGGCACTGTGAGATTTTTCGAGCGGGTTTGCTTTCCTCTGAATTCGATTTCCCTTGTGATTTCCATAGCACACCTGATAATCTGGGCTTAGCCCAATTTCCGCAGAATCTTTAATGCAACACCAAATACACATTTTTTGGTTTGGGTCCATAATATGCGGAACACCTCCAAAATAAAAAGAAAAAAATGCAAAATTAGAGGGCAATTTATGATGAATTTAGGTGCAGAAATTATTTCCGGGTCTTTTTTCGTTTTTTTTATGGTGGTTTTGTGCTTATTGACTAAAAATAAGGGGGTTTTGCTATAAAATTTAAAAATTAATTTAAAAAAAAAACAGAAAAGACCCGGAAATAATTTTTGCACCTAAATTCATCATAAATCGCCCTCTAATTTTTTATTATTGACCATTACCCTTTTTTTTAACTTTTAAAAATATGTATGATATTTAATTTTTTTATTTTCCACCATCGTAGTTTATGCGATCTGTGTTACAAATTTTCTGACAAAATTAAAATACCCTCCCATTGATTGGTGTTCAGCTCAAGCTGAACACATTAGTTGACCACACGTGCAACTTGAATGGGGATTAGCTGGAGGCACGTGCTAGCAGTTTGGCAAAGGGCCTAAAAGGCCTAAGGGGCCTAAGGTCCAAAAGGGCCTAAAGCTTTCAGGTCTTTCATTATCAGCGTCAACGCTAAACAGCGCTGTTAGCCAAACATTTGAATATCACGCATACGCAATGTGGCCTTAAGTCGTCCATTTGCATGTTGGACAAGAAGAGCCTAAGCAGCAAATGCAGTTGCAGTTGCATGGACAGGGGGGCGGGGGAAGGGGGTGGTGCAGTGTGGCTGGATGCAAATGCCGTTGACTAACAACGCTTTTGGCCAAGAGTTGCGGTGTTCTCCTCCTCCTACACTTTCTGATGGGTCTGACTGTGATTGCAATTGTTGCAAGCTTCAACAAAGTGCAGCAGGAGGGGGTGAAGGGTTTGAGAAGGGGTGGCAACGCTATTTGGCACTTGAAAAGAATTTGCATTGCTTGATTTGACAAAGCCAAGTGGCAGCGTCGCTGGCGGGGCGAAGTGCAAACTTAAGCTTAATTGCAAAAGAAAGCAACGGCGAGAGCTAGTTAGAAACAGAGAGAGAGAGGGGAGAGAGAGGGGGGGGTAGAGAGTTGCCAGGCTTATTTTGGCTTCACTTTGTGCCGCGTGCCAAGTGGCAGCGCTGTAAGGACAACGAGGCAAGCAACGAGACGGAGACTGAGACTGAGACTGTTGACACAATCCACAGCGAAATCCGAGTCCTGAGTGTATGCAAGTGTGAATATGAGTGTGTATGTGAGTGTGTGTATGTGAGTGTACGAGTGTGTAAATATGAAAATTAACGAAATACAATTAGGCAAACAAGGCAAAGGAGTAACGTGGCAGATTAGAGAGAGAGAGAGTGGGAGAGAGAGGGACAAGGGGTAGGGGTTAAAGCTTAGGGGCAATTTGCAGCACGTTTTGCATAACGAGCTGAATATGTTGGCTGAATCTCTAACTCAGGGCCAGGACATGCAAATTATGTATCTGGTTGCAGCCTCAAGTGCTCAGCAGGCTTGCTTTGATGATGCTTGCTCTAGAGTGAGAGAGAGACAAAGAGAGAGGGAGAGAGGGAAAGAGATGACACTTACATAGAACAGCCAAATCGACTTCCGCCTTGAGCGGCGTCTGGGACATGACGTTGCTCGCCTCGCAGCGAAATCGCGCCTTGTTGTCGCCCGCCTCCGCGGTGAAGCTGTAAATGTTCTCCGACAGCCGGCCAGAGGTCCTGAAAATGTGAGAAGAAGTGGAAGTGATGAAGATGTTGCACCTTATGCATCATGATCTGAGGCTGTCTTACCTGTAGGCCATGCGTATCTGGGAACCGTTCTTGTACCAGATGAGCTGAGCGGGCGGATTGCCGCCTCGACTCCGACACATCAGCTCCACCAGCTGTCCACGTCTCAATGTATCTCCGCTCGAGTAGCCCTCGATGTACGGCGGACCGGGCGGATCTGTGGGGATAGCGAAAAAAAAGACAAGCATAAAAATTAAATAATGCAAAAAACAACAATAACAATTACAATTACAGAAACACACACAATATTCCAACATACATATATACAGTATGTCAAGTAAATGTTTTGACAAAGAATATTTTAAAATATTTATTTTTTTTTTTTTATATTTTATATTTTTTCTTCATTTTTATTTCATAGTTGCTTAAAACCAGGGACCGCAACGATTATAATTTATTATAAAATATAAATTTGTAAATAAAAGTTCTTTCTCTCTCTTTCTCTTTCTCTCTCTTTTTCTCTCTATTTCTCTCTATTTCTCTCTCTTTCTCTCAATATATCTCTATTTCTCTCTCATTCTCTTTATTTATCTCTATTTCTTTCTATTTCTCTCCGATTATAATTTATTATAAAATTGCATTCAATTTTTATTTTTCAACTTTTGTAAGATAAATTGAAGAATAATTCTAATTTTAAATTTTTATAACAAAAATTGAAAAATAATTTTTTTTTAAGTTTTTATGATAAAAATTAAAAAAAAACATTTATTTTCAATTGCTAAAATAAAAATGGAAAAATAATTTTTATTATTTATTTTTCATTTGTATAAAAAAATGGAAAAATAACTTATATTCTATAGTTGTTAAATAAAAATTTAAAATAAACGTTTATCCAGTTTCTCATAACTCCTACTTGCGGTCTCTGCTTAAAACAAGCTAAAAACCAAATGAAGACATTGATTATTCCTTCAACAATTTCAAGAAATTATAAATATATGACGATCTTTTACAGTCAAAACATTTACTTGATACACTGTATATGCTAGTAGGTTTATCGCTGGCATATTTAATTGCAATGGCCGCCACAAATAAATTCAATTTACACTAAAACAAATGTGGCCAGTTGGCCAATGGCCATCCGGCTAACCGGCTAACAGGACAGGCAGACAGACTGTTGGCCAACTAGCCGGACATATGTATGCAACTGAAATTTGCACAATTTTTAATTGAAGTGTTTGCATGCAAATCGTTTATGTGGTCAAACGCATTATTTTCCGATTTCCCTTTTTCCATTTTTGGTTACCATTTTTATTATTCTTTCCCCCCTCGCCCACCAACTCTTTGTTGTTTTATTTATACTTTTTTTTTGTTGTTTTCATTTGATGTTGTTTTACAAACACGAGTCGCATTTTATTAAAGTGCTGCAAATGTTGGCTGTAATTTTGTCGTGTTGTGGGCGATTTAATAACAGTGTAAATGCCACATATAGTAAATAACGCGACTTGTTAAAAACACGCGTTTTAAATATCCCATTTAATTGTGAAAGATGCGGTAAATGAATGCCAGTATTTCAGGTTAATTATACCATATTTTTAACTACAGCTTTGACTATATCTACGTATACTTAATATTTGTAATCTAGTAGTAATTTTGTTATTTTTGTAAGATCAATTTTATTGCGTATACGCAATGTTAGTTCGTTCAATTTTAACAAAAACTTGAGCTTATTTCTGTATTTTCTTTCGTTTTGTGGAAACTGGTTGCTTGAATTGCTAGCGTATACGTAATATTTTCGTATTTCGGTTTCTCTAATTGTTGCTCGATTTGAGCAGCAGATTAAGTTACGTATACGCAATAACTGCATTTTAAATGGTATCGAAACGAGCGTCCTAATGGCTCCCATTACAAATTACAAACTCAAATACACACACTGTGAAAGTGGAGCGGGCAAATCGAATTGCAAAATAACGCAGCAGGTGTGCAAAGCCGGAATATAACGAAGTGGCACAAAATTAAATTAAAATCACTTAAAATATTGCTGCAGCATCGGCTATGTCTATAGTATGCTATAGCCCAATGCCAATGGTTGCATCCGATTTACTGGCCGCTCTGGCAACTGACAGGACCAAAGGGCTGCAGGATTGCAGGGATGCAGGGTTGTAGGGTTGCCATAATAGGTGCATAATTAAGCGACCCGTTCTCTGACAGAGTCGAGCACATACATACATATGTGTGTATGTATGCATGGTTGTGCCGGAGAGATACGAGTTCGAGTTCGAGTCCGACTAACTCTGCCCGCCATAAACATACGTTAAAGACCACGCCAATATTTACACCATTAAGATATTGTGCATCTATATTTATCGTTTCTATCCATGCGATTATTTTACAAAATAAAAATCGAATTGAGCTGCAGATTAAAGTGGTTTATTTTTGAGAATCTTCAGATCAAAGTTTCAAAAAACATGAATTTATAGCAGTAACTCAATTAATTGAAAGAATACTTTCAGCTTTACTTATTGAAGGAAATGATACCAAATACTTTGAGGCTTAAACTGAAACTTCTGAAGATGACACCTCTTTCTAAAGTTTTTAGGTAAAGAGCAACCAGCTGAAGGTTCCCAAACTTTTTATGTTCTTTCTTTATAATAAGAAATAATTACTTTGTTTAAAGTATGTATTCGTTCTTTATGAAACTTAACAAACCATCAGTGGATGGAAAACACTATCCAAAATAAATTATTATTTCATTAAAAAAATTAAGTTTTCCTACTTGGGTCAATGACTTGTATGAATTGAATAATAAAGTCAAGTAAAGGTGAATGCAAAAAAAATATTTTTTTCAGCTAAAATTATTTTAAGAAAATTAAAAATTCCTAAAAACTTAAAAAAAATATAAAAAAATAAAAATCAATTTTTAAATTTTTTTTTTAAATTTTTAAAAAAAAATTTTTTTTAAGTTTTTGAAAAAATTTTGGAAAACTACAAATTACAAAATATTGTGTTTGACTGTTAACATACACCCTTTGCAGTGTCAAGCCCACTTTAATTTTTCTTTCAAAAATTTCTTTAAAGTATTGGGAATATATCAGGCCTGTTCCGGTTTTCACTTTTCATTTTATAGCATTTAGTGAAATGCATTTATTCGCTTTGAACTTAACCTATGAATTTAAAAATGATCGTTTTTCACTTTATCCGACTTAAACTTATCAGCTCAAAGTGATATCAATCCGCAGAATTTCACCGAAATGATATTAGAGCAGGTTAAAGAAATTCACTTCCGCAAAATCTTTCCGAAAGTGAAAACCGGAACAGGCCTGTATATTTCAAATTTCAACCCGATATCTCATATATCTCAGATTAAAGTTGGCCCAAAGAAAGTTGACATATGCAATTGATCAGCATTGTGGGGAAAAGAATGTAAAGCGTAGAAGGCGCCACTTTGTGGTGCTTTGGCAATTAAATCTATTATGTCAACCAAAGAGCACGAAGTGGCAAAAGCAATGGCAATGGCAACGGCAAAGGCAATGGCAATAGCTGCTTTGTGGCAACAAGCAAGTCCAGCCAGAAGCCAGAGGCACATGCACCAATGACAGCAACAGTGGGAGCCTATGCATAAATAACAAACATAATTAATTTGAATATGGGGCACGTAATGTGTGTGCCAGAAACAGGTGAACAAAGGTACAGCAGTTAAAGAGAGAGAGAAAGAAAGATAGAGAGAAAGAGAGAGAGAGTTGTTGCCAGTTCCAGCAATCAATAACTGAAGTTTGAATTTCGCAAAATGCGGCTCAGTGGTCCTGATTCCTGTGCACGAGTCGTGCTTCACATGCCACATGCCTCCTACCACATGCCACATGCCCCTCATGATCCGCTGATGCGTGTGGCAGCTGGGCATCGCATTAGAATTTAAAAACTAATTAATACGCGCGCCAATTGCGCAATTAGCGGCCACGGCGGCCATGGAAGAGGCCATAACACCCGACGCCTGTGGCCGTTTCTGGTAAACTGACGGGCCAGCTTTTGCCGTGTTTTGTGGGTCACAAATGAGGGCGAGGAGGAGGTTGCAACAGCGGTTGCAGTCAGGGCGGCATAAGTGCGCGGCCAGCATTTCAATTGTATTGCAAACTTGGCCATTTGAGCCGAGCTAATGAGGTCGCCATTTGGTATTTCACAGTGCGCATATATTTGCCAAGGCATTCGTTCAATGGGCACAACGACAGCAGGTGGCAAGGGGCAAGGGGGCCACAGGATTACGATTACAAATTTCAAATGGAATCCAAAGCATTTTACTCACACAACACGGACAGTTGGACGGTCGCACGCATGGGCATATCCGGCGATAGCGCCTTGTGCTTCGCCTGGCATGTGTACTCCGTGTAATCATCGTCCGGCCCGGGCTTCAGCTTCAGACTGGACGTGGTCGTGAACCGCTTCGGCATCGTCTCCTCCACCTTGTCATCTCGTTTATCTATGGAGATAATAGGTAAGAGATAAGATAATAGATAATATATTATATATAATAGATAATAGATAATAGATAATAGATAATAGATAATAGATAATAGATAATAGATAATAGATAATAGATAATAGATAATAGATAATAGATAATAGATAATAGATAATAGATAATAGATAATAGATAATAGATAATAGATAATAGATAATAGATAATAGATAATAGATAATAGATAATAGATAATAGATAATAGATAATAGATAATATATAATAGACAATAGACAATAGACAATAGATAATAGATAATAGATAATAGATAATAGATAATAGATAATAGATAATAGATAATAGATAATAGATAATAGATAATAGATAATAGATAATAGATAATAGATAATAGATAATAGATAATAGATAATAGACAATAGACAATAGATAATAGATAATAGATAAATAATGATATAGTTGTAATTTATTAAAGAAGTAAAGAAAAAGTATAAATGTAATTACTAATAATATTAAATTAATAGGATATCGTGAATCCTGTTGTCACTAATCTATTAATATTATATAATATTAAAATGAATATAAATAAAATAGTATAAATAAATTTTAGTACATACATAAATATAAATTAAGACCTATCTATCTATAGTTATAGATGTAGATATGAAGATACACAGACAGATTCTATATCATATCCTTTGAAAAGGACTTCACATACATGTACACAAGGTTGTTGTCATAAATAATGGCGCAACAAGCGAAGTACCAAAAAATGCAGCTGTGCATGTGTTGATGTGTGTGTGTGTGTCTGTCTGTGTGTGTCTCTGTTCATGTGGGTGAGTGTGTTTTTGTGTTTTTGTGTGTGTGTGCTATAAATTCTTGTGCGCTGCGTTAAATGTCTGCGATTTATCATAATAACAACAACAAAACATCAACAGCACTCAGGCGAGAGCTCTATACAAAGAAAATTAAAATGGCGGGTGTATCTGTGTGTGAAGGGAGGATTTTCACACCCCCACCCCCTTCTCTCTCTCTCTCTCTATCACTTTTTGTCTGTTGCCTGGCATTGCAAAATTTGCACGCCATTTTCGCGTACGTGCAACTTCCCCTCTCCACTCTCGCCCCTCAACTGCCCGCTCCCTAAGTCGTTGTCACAAAGTTTAACGCATATTTTATGAAGTTTTGTCGCACCCCCTGCCCCCATCCCTAGCCTATTTGTCTGCCCGTTTGGCCTCTCTTATTCATGCCACGACCCGTGGAATTCATTTGTAGGCGCATATTTTGTGTAATATTTGCCAAAAAGCAACAACGACAACAATATTTTGTGACATAATTTTGAGTCATAAATTGTCAATGGCTGCGTTCGTTGTTGTATTTGTTTTTTCTCGTTTCTCGTTATTCTCTAAAGAGATTCTCCCAGCTTTCATATATCTTTTATCATTCATGCTCCAGCTGTCATCCCCTCTCTCAGTCTCTTGACTTTAAAACAGTGCTGGGCACGCAGTGGCTCCGGGAGCAGCGGCTGCTCACAACTTATGTAGACTCTAATAGGGTTGTTGTTGTTGCTGCTTTAAAATGTTGCCTCAACTATCGAGTCAAAAAGAGGCGATATGTGCTCAACATGTCACCGCGGATAATGACCAAATAACTCGAGCTGTGCCATCTTCCAACTGGCATTAACCGTCATTTACGCGACCGCCACACACGAGTATTCGTATGAGGGCAACCACAGCACCACGGAGTGAGAGTCGCAGCTTCAATGACAGCTTGCAAATGATACTGCAGACAGACATAGTATGTAGTGGGATCCCTTTTGGCCATTGTCGTAAACTCTCGTTTTCGGCGCAAGGGGGTCAGAGGTCAGAGGGTGCCTCTCCCCCCTCTTCCCTCCACCGCTCCCTACAGCAGTCCAGCCGCAACATATTGCGTCGTAAACATAATTCATCATGCTGCCTCGACGTCCAGCGTTTCCTTCCTTGCGCGCATTTTCCCCACATTTTACGCCGTTTTGCGAATTTTCTTATTTTGTTCTTTTTTTTGTTGTTGGGTTTTCCCCAAAAAATTTCCATCATCATCCAGCTGTAGTTGTTGTTATCGTTGTTGTTGCTGCTCGTTTCACATTTTAAGCATTTTTAACGCGCCAGTTGTGTTAAAATGATTTCGTTAGCCGCCAAATGACACTCGCCGAGTCGACCAGGGATTCACACACATACACAGGGATACACAACACACACACACACACACACACATGTATGACGGCATATCATAATCATTATGAAAATTAAATGTCGTGAAGGCGTCTAAGCGCCGTGTGATGTTGTTGCCTCTCGTCCTCTTTCTCTCTCTTCTCATCTCTCTCAGCCTTCATCATGTCGATGTCCTGGCAATGTCCTGCGCATCCTGTTCACCATTTACATTTGCATTTTCGCTCATATTTTGTAAAGCGTCCAGCGAACGGTAGCGTTTTCCAATTTAGCTGACTGCCGGCCAGCCAGAAATGACAAGGCACAAACAAGAAAACCCCAAAAAAAAAAAAAAAAAAAAAAAACAAGATAAGGGTAAGAGATTGGGGCTGGGGTTGGGCTTGGGATTGGGGCATCGACTTTGCCAGTTGACGGCGACCGTTTTGTTAGAGTATAAAATTATTATTTAAGCACCGTCATCAAGCAGAAAGTCGACGGGCGTCTATCTCTCTCTCTCTCTTCCTACCTTCCTTCTATCTGTTTCCCTTTAACATGTGCCTCTGGCCAACTGGTTGACAGTCAAAGGGCTCACACATACCGCCTCTCTCTTCACTCTTACTCTCTTCTTGCCACAGCCAATGCCCATTTACCCATTTACACATTTTTTTTTTTTTTTTTTTTTTTTTTGGGTAGAGTGGATCAGCTCCAGCTCCTGTCGCGCTGGAGGTGTACGGAGATCCGAACCAGGAGCCATTAGAAAACACATGCGTTGTATCGAGGGGTAATAAGGGAAATAACATTGAGGCTCTGCAGGCTGAAGGTTTCTGTGTAAGTGGACATTAAATTTGATGGCTTAGTGTTGTGACACTTGTCACGAGCTGTGTGTGTTTATGTGTGTGTGAGCTTGATGTTGATTGCGCTTGCCATCCATTACATTAGTACATTCTATATTCTATCTACTCAGTCGCACTTTCCCATTTTTCTAAAGAAAAACAAGCAACTTTCCTAGTTAATGAAAACGAATTCCCGGAAATCTATCTATCAAATACATGAGAAAAGTGGAAGGCAGCTATAAATAACAGACGAAAAGATATTAATAAATAATTCTGTAATTAAAGCGTCTTCCTAAATCTAATTCAAAAGGTTGAATTGTCATAGAAGAGTTGCAATTATTTGAGTATCCAATAAATTTAAGGCAGAAGCACTTGAATTATAGTAGACTTTATTTATGGGTCGACTTTTGAAAAATTAATCGAATATAATAATATAATAATAAAAAAACAAATCAGAAATAATCTTAGAATGAACTACAATAGAACTACAAACGTTTTTAATATGTAATAAAAATAATGCAAATCATAAATTTATGGTAAATATGAATAGAAATAAAATAAGTTATGAAAAACGAGTTAAAGTACTTAATAAATTGTTAGAAGTTAAATGATTAACCCATATATAAATTATTAATAAGCAAATGTATAAATCTATAATATAATTTCTAAATATAATATAATAACTATGTACCAACCTGGCTTGTATTCAACATTGCCGCGATACCAAACGATTTGTGCCTCGGGCTTTGCATTGGCCACGATGCACTTGAGTGTTAAGTCCTGATTCTCGCGCACTTCCACTTTCGAGTTGTGGCTGTATCCTTTGATCTCGATCGATGCGGGTGGTGCTGTAAACAGAAAGAGACAAACAGAGAGAGTGAGAATGGGAGTGAGAGAGAGAGAGAGGGGATTAGGAAAGTGTATAACAATTGTTACTCCAAATGCTGGAAACCAACAAACCAAACGGACTTAAACAATACAATGGCCAAAGCCAACGACTGCATCAACAATAATAACAACAACAACAACAACAGCAACAACAACAACAACATGTTCGTCTCATTATGCGACAATGCTGCATGTTGGCCAGCTGGCGTGGCAAGGGGCGTGGCATTCAGGCATTCATTGTTCTCTCTCGCTTTCGTGGCAGGCGCAGGTTGAATGGCCGCCAAAGCATTGGCTGCACCGCTTGGAGGCAACCGTCTGTTTGCCCCGCCTCCCTCCCCACCCTCCTCTTGCACTTACACTGTTAGAAATAAAGGATCTAAGATCAAGATTTTGGTCTCAGAACTAAGAACTTTGGTTTAAAAAATGCGTCAAAAACATGAAAATCTTGAATTAAGAAAACACATCTTGGTTCTAAGAACATTTTAATTAAGACCAAGTTCTTATTTTTAAGATCATAAATTCTTATATTTTCAAGACCACAAATCTTAGTATAAGAATAAAACTAATTATTTTTTTAAGATTGTATGTTCTTTTTTATAGACCAAAGAGTTTTAAATATTCAAGACAAAAAATCTCAAAAAAAATTAAGCTTCTTAACATCTTAGCATGTCGTCTTTGAGACTCCAGAACCAGTTGTGAATTCTAAGTCTCAAAAAGTGACAAAATTTTAAGATTTTTGTTCTTTTTTAAAAGAAAAAGATCTCACATCAAGGATTTTTATTTTTATTCTTATATTAAGAACTTAAGATTTTTTCGAATAATATTCTTAGTTTTAGTAATTTGGTCTTAAAATGGTCTTATATTAAGAACGAGATATATAAATTTGAGAATTTTATTATTATACTAAGAACTTAAGATTTTCAAGATTAATATACTTAGTTTTAGTATTTTGGTCTTAAGATATTTTTATTTTACATGAATTTTAGAAAGTGTCCTTTTTTTCAGTGTAACTCTCCATTCATGCCTCCTCCATTAATGTGCTCGGCAAAACTGCAGCAGGCAAACAATGAGGAGCAGGAGATGTTGAAACAGCAACAGCAACAAACAAACAAACAAACAGAAACAAACAAACAATCGTGGATAAAGTTAAGTGCACGTGTGCATTATTTTAATGCCACCTGAAGGAGTAACATAGGCAGCCATTGCCATTGCGTCTTGCGGCAGTTTTATATGTGTGTGTGTAGTAGAAGATTCAGAAGTAGAAGAAGCAGAAGTAGGTGGCACTGCATTTGACATGCAACATATGTTGCCTGCCTGCCTGCCGTGGAAGTTGTTGCATGCAAAATGAATGCTTAATGTCGTGCAACGCTGTGAAGCATGCCCAGGCATACACTGAGACACAAACACACACACACACACACACACACACAACGAGCTGCTGATGAAGAGACAGAGACAGCAGTAGGATGGGGCATGTGGCATGTGGCATATGTGGCATCATGTGTGCGGCGTGTGCCACTGCGTCAAGGTAATTGCTTTTGTTGCTACCGAAATGAAATCAACACCGACCCCCAACCCCCCTCCACTGGTCCATTGATAGCATGAAGGCAGCCGAAGGTCTCAAGTCAGCCTGGATGATGCTGTGATGTCTGATGTCTGTGATGCTGTGATGTCTGATATTGTTGTTGTTGTTTTTGTCGTTGTGATGCCTTCAAGCTGCCGCGTTGTTTGTGAATTTTATTTGCATAGCTCTGGGCGCATTAAATTATTATGCACAAATCAAATACATAAACACAAAATCCCGCGACACACACTCACACACACATTCACTCTGGGGCGTCAACAAAAACACACACAGAAGTAAGGTGCGACCCTCTCATATGCATATTTATGCATACATATATACATACACAATATATTATGTATATATACACGATATATGCCTGACTGGGCCCTTTGGCATCGAATTGAATCTCCACTCTCTGGCCATATTGGTTTCACAAGGCGTATAAGTAATTTTTATTTGCTGTCCTTATAAGTAGGCAACGTAATTTTTTGTACTCAAACAAAAGCCAAAAAAATTAAACTTTAATTAAATATCAGTAAACTAGCTGAAAACTATAATATTTTACAAAATACAAATTGGTTGCAGACAAAATATATTATTTTTATATATTTATCCTTTGTAGCGATTCGTAAAGTTTTAAAATTATATCTATAAATATTTTTAGGACTAATATAAAAATAAGATAAAAATGACACTAATTTTATCTCCTTGTTGTCTCTTACAAATATTATAAATACATTTTTAATGCTCTTTAAAAAAAGGCAAGTAAAAACTCACAGAAGTTTTTTTTTGAAAACATAAATAAAAGTTCTATAAACGAAAGGCGACTGGCAAACGCGACTTTTCAGTTCAAATTGGTGTCGCAAGGATGCCGCAAGGAGCATTCTTGCCGCAGCGTTGTTGTTGCATTCAGAATGCATAAAATTTGGTAGTTTTTTCTTGTGGCACAATAAAAAATCGAAAAGCGTGCTGTGTGCTGTGTGCTGTGTGTATACGCATTTGCATGTATATTTCATAATTTTAACTTGCACAAAGTCGATGGGAAATGCAGTTCGATATATTGAGCAAGTACATATACATATATATACATATATCAGTAAATTCCATGTGTGTGTGTGTGTGCATTGTTGATTGGTATGCAAATTGTATTTGATTATTGACATGTGCAAGGCGTATTGTCGACGCATTCTATACTATGCCAGAAGAATGCAAAGGCTCTCGTTGAACTTGATTGTTGTTGTGCTCACAATTGGCGCTACATGCGATTATGAATGAGCTTAGCAGTTGCAGTTGCAGGTGATTCACAGTTCCCGTTCCCTTTGCCAATCTGAAACATACGAGCGTTGCTCTGCCAACGATTCGCTGATTAAATTTTATGCAGTTGCAAGGTGACTGGGAATGGAAATGGGGCTGGGGCAAGTTGCCATTCCCCTTTTTGACTGCAAATAATTTATGCAGCCATTGTTGGGAGCTGCAGCAACGGCAACGGCAACGGCAACTCGGGCTAAAGGGCGTACAAAGTGCAATTTGCCATGAATTCAGGCGAAGCTGAAGCTGCAGCTAAAGCTGAAACTGAAGCTCAGCCCACGCCACTAACCCACTAATAGTACGCCTCATAAAAGTTTTATGCGTTGAAATATTTCTCCACTCTTTCCTTATTTCTAACCTCCCCTTCACTTCATCTGTCTTTCTTTTTTTATTTTTTTCCTTTTTTTTTGTGTTGAGGATAAGAAAAAAGCAAGAATTGGCAATTTTTCCATTTGACGTCAACTTTTTCGCTGCTTGCGAGGAATTTGGAGGCTGTCAGAGAGTGTTGGGCCGAAACTGAGACGGAGACTGAGTTGGAGACTGAGTCCAAGTCGCTGCTGGAGTTCCAGGCATACTCCAAATTGCTCACATCTCTGACTTTAAGCTTACTAAACAAATGTCTTGCCATAATTCAAGACCTCACACAAAATGAGCTCGATACTCGTACTTTGATCATTTGCACAACAATTAAAGCGCCATTTTATCCAATGAATTGAGCGGAAATGCGGCAAATTCTTGACCATTTTAAAATCAATAGAGTGCGTTTATTGGCTTCCATTCTTTGCTCTGGCTTTAGGAAGCTCCAATTTCCCGTTCGACTGCAGCTGGGCATTGCATAACACAGAACGAAGCCCTTCCAAAATAATAGAATAAAAAAAATAATAATAATAAAAAAAAAGTAAATCCAACGCTCTTATTTTTCTTTCAATTTTTCAATGCCGCTTTGTATTCAAAATTTATAAAGGCAGCTCTGTGTTTTTTTTCTCCTTTTTTCTTTAGTTTTTTGTGCTTTTTTTTTTGGCCGTGCATGCCTTGAATTCCATTGTGCCGAGCACGAGAAGAACGAACTGGACCAGCTTCAGATTCAGTTACCGATGCTGGTCTCAGTCCCTATTACAGTTGGGGCAAAAAGTTTTTGGACTTTGCTCGCCTTGCGGCATATGTGTTTTTGGTTGCGTTTTTAAAAATTAATGGCATGCGAACATTTTCTAAATTTCCATAAATTTGCACGTGGACTTTTGTGTGCAAAAGTTCTTTACTGTGCCAACTTATAATCTAATTGCGCTCTCACGTGTGTGCATATATATATATATATAAAGTGTGTGTGTGTGGGTGTGCTGTTGGGTCCATGAAAGTTTTACCTAAGCGGAGGACAGCGTACGTTGAAATTAGTTGAAGAAGAACTTTGCAGCTGCCTCGTTTCGAGTGTTTCAAATTAAATTTGCGAATGACAAAGGTTTGTTCATTAGGTTTCTGCGTTGCATATGCTATTTTAATTAGAGCAAGACACCACACAGACTCAAAGATAGAGACAGTCGCACACAAAATGATGGAAAGAGAGAGACAAACTCTCATAGAGATAGATTGTAGAATTGATTAAATGAATTCATCCAACCAAAAATGTCACTCAAATGTTTTTTCATCTACGCTTTTCAGCTTTTCTTTTCTTTTCTTTTCTTTTGCTTTGGCAACTCAGAAGCCCAGTTTGTTTGCCAAAGATTAAAGAGGACAATAACGAACAGGACAGTTTGATTAGCAGCTACCAGAAAGAGAAATATGAATGTAGTACGACGCTTAAATTGTAAAGCTTAAACTTAAGACAATGTTGAGCAATATTCTTGTAAATTAATTATTATTATTTGTATTCTAAAAGGCTTTATTTAGATAATGAAATTTTAATCGCATTACAATATCCTTAAATTCATTTCTGTATAATTATTCACTCAACAATACTGCTATTCATTAATTGCAACTTTCTTATCTGATTAAAGGCCAGACTTGATTTTCTCCGCCCACAAACACTTGGGTGCTATAAGGAATTCGATTTGCTGACAGGAAAATGACATAACAATGGGAATTCCTTAACCGAATACGACGAGCGTTAATCAATAGCGCGCCGAAGCGAAAAATTAGCTTAATAAATAAATCAAATAATTGTAACTTGAACTTAATTGAATTATTACACATTTGTCTTCAATTTTGCCGAAGCTAATTGCTGCAATAATGTCGCACGTGTTGTCCCATGAATGCCTTTAGGGTGACACACACATACATACACATATATACACTAACATACACTTACATACCATAAAAGTATACATATATGTATTGCACATACTTGGCTACACATTTCAGTCATTCAGTGAAACATAGTAGATTCCATTACAAAACAAAGAGAACGCACAGTGGGTAAGAAGTGGGTGAAGGTGGTAAGTGAGAAAGAGAGAGAGAGAGAGAGAGAGGAGGAGGCAGTGTGAGAAGGACTCACAAGTACCGACAATTATGACAAACATTTCTTCGTGGCCCTGGCTCTGAAGGCTGATGACGCACAATGGGACGTTTAAGCGATAGTTGTAGTAAAAATTAAAAATTGCTAGGTGGTTTTTTGAAGAAAGAAGTGCTATGATCCTACAGAAAAATCACCTTACTTTAGCTACTAGAGTTAGAGGTGAAGAGCTATCGATGGCACTATCGAAACTATCGATGGTTGGGCGCTATCGAACTACCTTCGATAGCAGCCACCCACTTTCGATAGTTCCCGAAGTACTATCGATAGGCTGAAAATAGATAAAAATTTCTATTTTAACCCCTTTTTCCTCCTTTTCATTCAAAAGTACTAACGAAGAGATTTTTGAAAATTTCTTATTACAGTCACTTTTAGAATTGTTTGAAGAATTTTATTGCATCAACAAATTTTTGTCTAAGACCAAGGAAAAAAGCTGAAAAAGTAAACGTTTACAAAACTTCAAAATTTTCAAAGGGTACCTAATGAGTTAAGGAAAGTTTTGTATCATTCAAACGAAATTTAAATGATCCTTCCAAACATACATATATTGTACAAAAAGCTATTCCAGGGTGCCACAGAAATCGCTTTCGCTTGAATTTCACTTAAATTTCATTAAAATAAAAAGTTTCTGTGGCACCCCCGGTTATTTTCTTATGTAAAGTCAAAAAATTTCTTGACAAACTGTATGTATTTTTTGTGTTCGCACTATCGTCGACTATCGATGGTTTTGAAATTACTATCGTCGGCTATCGATGGCGCCGACTATCGATAGTTCTCCACCTCTAGCTAGAGTCACTCAAAGTTCTAGATATTATTTTGAATTTTATTTTCTTCCACTGACATGACTTTGGACAAATTGGCCCACTGTGCGACGGAGCAGACAGAGGCGCCGGCATGCGACCTTTTGCCACAGCACCAGCAGCAGCAGCGGCGGCAGCAGCAACAAACTCAGCAATAACTAACGAGCTTATATGAATCCAACTCACACCCACTCTCACACACACACGCACACACACACACACACAGACAGAAATACACGTGCAGTTGAGATTTTCGTTCTTTGAGATTTTTCTAAGACTCCGCTCGGCACACATCATCATTGTCACAGCTCATGGCGCGTAATTAACTAAACAAACGTCATTAGGCATGCGCATATATATGTGTGTACATATATATACACGTCTGTCTATGTGTGAGCCTTGGGCAAGACGTTGTCGTTGTTGTCGTTGTCGTTGCCATGGCCCGTCAAAAGAACTGGGTCTAGATGTGGCAACTCTACTCTCGCCTATGCGAAGACAGCCAAACGAGGCAAAGGAAATGAAAATCGCTGTCATCAAATGTAGCGCAATTTCTTGAGTGATTACAACAACAACAGCAGCAACAGAAACAACAACAGCAACAGGAATACCCACACATTCAAAGTGATTACTCGACAGCAGGAATAACAATGCAATGACACACTCACAAGCACAAACACACTGAGCACTAAAAACAAAAATAAATTCATTGAAAATGCTGAAATTCCCCTCGAGCACCCTTTTTGCCTCCTCTCCTCTCCTCCTCTCTCGCTGTCTAGCTTAGTAGTCCTGGCCGTGTCAGCTCAGACTGTGACTCCTTGAAGCAATAAACTGCGCTAAATTCAGCTCAGCTCTCACATTGTTGATGCTGCTTTCCCTTGTCGTTGCTGTTGTTGCTGCAATTGCTGTTGCTTTGCAAATTGCTGACAATAAATGTTGGCAACGACAACCAACAACCAACTCATCCCCATTCCCATTCCCTTCCCTATCCTCGACCCGCATGCGAGTCTCTCTTCTCCTCTCGAGACTCGACAATTTAAATATGCAAGCACAAATTCTATAGGTGCAATGAGCAGGAAACAAACACGACGCGTTCCGTACAAATTGTATTTATTACTCGAATTAATTGGCGCTGCTGCAAACCAGCGTAAAGTCAATCTAGTGACGAAAACATTTTCATGCCCCAAAATTTCTGATATCCAATTTTGTGACGAATAATATTAAGTTTTACACATAAATTATTTTAAACAAAATTTTGGCACTCGGCACATTGCGCTTAAATGTCTCAATTCTTCACACCAAATAAAACTCACTGTTTTGCGCAGTGCCGAATGCAAAAATTTTGTTTAAAATAATTTATGTGTAAAACTTAATATTATTCGTCACAAAATTGGATATCAGAAATTTTGGGGCATGAAAATGTTTTCGTCACTAGACTTTTACCTCGTAAAGAGGTTTTTTTTATGGGATATCAGAAATTTTTGAATAAGACATCAGAAATTTTGAAATTGCAATATTTTTTGACAGTATAGCTTTGTCAATTTTGTTTATTGTTTGTACAAAAACA